>CAKOAT010208487.1:203663-230608 GCA_932364175.1 Eruca vesicaria subsp. sativa
AAAAAAAAAAAAAAAAAGGCTAGCAAAATACAGAACATTTAACATAGCTTTACTAACTGTCATACAATAATTAAGCAATTAATAAACAATTTCTTCTTAAACGTTCCTGCAAGAAGAAAATGTGAGAACCAAAACACAGATATAGTTGAATATAAACAGATTAAAAAGTAACGAGTAGCTTTTGAGATCTGTTTAAATTCAAAACATACATAATTTAAAAAGATTTTACCTTTTTACCTGATTCTGTTGTTTACACATTTTAAGAGTTTCGATATCAGATACCATAGAGACTCTATTATAAAATTACAAAAAAAACAAGAATTAAAAAGTAAAAACTTGCAATCTCAGCCGAAAGATGGTGATCTTGGTTTGAATAATCACGGCATTATCATTAAATATGGACGATTTTATTCATCATTGATTGCATTAGAGAAACAAAAAAAAGAACAAATTTAAAACCAATAACTAATAAAATATTTATGAAATAGAGGTCAGATGGTAGTGCATGTCTATGAATCAACACTGTAATTCAGATTTGCAGACGTATGGTAAATATAATCCTCATTCCTCATAATTTCAAAATACACAAAAACTATAAAAAGAACAAACAGAACTTTACAAAACGTGATTGTATCAATAGATGAAAGGATCAGAGAATATGGCAAATCACTCACTCTGCAGAAGCAGATCAGACTGGGTGTCACAAAACATTTATGCCATTTCATCACATCCATATATTACGATCATAAGACATAATAACTAGCTAACATAACAAGATGGAAATCTAAGAGAATCAGACAGAAATAGTCAATCACCATGTTTTAAGTAAGACTGGGGCGACAATTACATATCATCACTTTCATCAAAACCAAGCAACTAAAATCAACTAAAAGAGGAGTATCTTACTACATAACTAGCTAAGGTTCCTACCTAGAAGAAATACAATAAAAATTTAAAGTTGTGAAGCCGTCTGTAATTTGGAGAGATTGAAAAGGTTTTAGCTTTATATAGAAGCAGAAGACTGCTTAGTTTCTTAGGGTTTTGTCTCTCCCACTCATTATTTGTCGCCGCTTTACATATGGGCCTGCTTTTCTAAATTATGGGTTTAAACTAGGCCCAATCAGTATACTATTTCAGGATTGTAAAGCATTCGCGCGAAAACCAAGTCCAAGTGGCAACCAACTACATACAATTTAACGGAAAGATCACTCCGTCATCTTCCACCACCGTCTCTGTATCTCATCGTCCCGGATTGTCTCTCTTCCCTTAAATCGTATTGACTCTCTCCTCCGGTGCTGGTCACAGGAGGAGTGATGTTTGCTTCAAAGGTATATGGAGAGACAGAGAAACGCGTGATCCCAATTTCTCAAACAGTGGATTTGATTTAATCTTTTTTTTTGTCTGAATATTTGCAGAGTATCTATAGATGATCTGTTTTATGCTGCTCCGATGTCTCTAAAGTATTTTTTTTATTCTCTAAAACTGTGTAAAGATACATTACTCTCAACGTGTCTACAAGAATGTTTTATAATAATAATAATCTAAGCCCCTTTGATTTTTGTAATATCTCCTACTAAATAAATATAAATTTATGAACTATAGCAATAGAACAGATGATGATGAGAGTAAAGGTCTTGGACTATAAATCTTCTTGCTGATCACGGCTTCGTAATTTGCAGAGAATGATTGAAATTGACCCTGAGACCCTTTATCTGTTTTAAAGATAATATTGCCTGAGCAGTGGCACTAGTGTCACAACTGCTGTAAATATTGACAGGAAGCTATGTGACACATGAGTTGCTGAGCTTGGAAGCCCTGTTGGCTCTGCTACGCCGAAGGGTGGTCCAGAACCAGGTATGCCTGTAGTTGGTGGAGTTGTTATTGGCGGTGGGAATGTAGAAGTAGAAGGTGGTGAATTAAAATCTGGTGGACTCGGTTGACTTGGTGGGCTTGTGCTGCATTTGGAATAGAGAAATTAGTATTATTTTCTTTGGCAGGTTAAGACGTTAATTTAGTGGGAAGAAAAACATACCTAACTGTTCCTGATGATGCTGAGAAGCGACAGCTTCCTTTACCTGGAGCAATACAAGAGCAGATTTGAGTACCAGACTAAGATTTATATTTAGCAGAAAAAAGTGAAAACTCTAGTTGTTATCAAGCTCTGTAACCCATTGGAATCATATGTTTGGGATAGTGTTCCTAGGTTCATGATCAATTCTAATACTCAAAAACATCTATCAGTTGTGAAGGTCTCAAGTAGCTCACACCGTTCATGGAAGCTAGTAAGCAGGTAACTTAATTCTAGTGTCCTGGCTCCTATGATAAGTCTTTGATAGGTAAGATAAAAGTTAAAAGTGTCTTTACTTGGATCTGTGCTGGTAAGTTGTGCAGCCCCTCCAAAATTGCAGCTGTCGGAACCAGGATGCTTTTGGTAATAACTATTGAAAGCAAATGAAGCATGATCATGGATAGTGTTTGGCTGGTAACAACTTGCACCTTGTTGGATCTGGCCACAATCTGCTCCTCCATACCCACAAGCGTAATCTAAAGCCACCTGTAATGATGTTGGCGAAGCATTGGCTTTTGCTATACACCATTGACCACTACCACCACTACCACCACCACCACCGCCACCTCCACTAGTGTCACCACCACCTCCTCCACCAGGTGCAGCACCACCACCGCCACCTGCACCAGTGTCACCACCTCCGCCTCCACCAGGAGCACCTGGACCAGTGTCACCACCTCCACCTCCACCAGGTGCACCACCACCTGTTGGTGTTGTACCATCAAGTGGTGGATAGCCGCCACCAACGGGTGGTGTGGTACCACCAAGGGGTGGATAACCACCCCCGGTTGGTGTTGTACCATCAAGCGGTGGATAGCCACCGCTTGGTGGATTTGGGTTTGTGATTGGACCTGGGAATGTTGAGGAAGGTGGTGATGGTTGGGTTATGGTTGGTGTAGTGGTATCACCACCTGGAGAAGTAGGATTAACAACTGGTATATCACCTTGTCCTCCCTGAGCTATAACATCTAGAGCTGAAACCAAACCAATCATCATAAACAAAGAAAAAAACAGGTCAGTTCATCCTTTCATAAAAATAGAGCAGCTTATTAACGATTCTAATGTTGTATCAGACGTTAGAGAGATTACGTGAAGTGATAAGAAGACATAGAAGCATGATCTGCAAACATCGAGGAGCTACAATGTGAGCCATTTCTTCCTTGTGTTCCTTGAATATCTTGAGAGAGATAGGGACTTGTCAGGTGGATATGGTAGAAGAAAGATAGAATGGTTGCGAAGAAGTTCCCTCTCAGGTGTAGATATATAATATTTATACAGAGGTGAAAGACAAAAGGAGAATCATAGAATCAAAGATTTCTTGGGATGGGAGAGAGAGGGGACGCGAAGACATGTTTGAGAGAATATAAGAAAACTTGAGAAAGGAGAAACTAGGAGGAAGCTAGGATCGGCAAGCAAAGAGAAAACATCATAAAGAGGAAAAGGTATTTACAGATAAACTTATATAGTAGTACATGGACACAATATAAGAAGATCCAGTCCTTGTAAAAAAAAACTATGTTATATAATTTAATTTGTGTCTTGAGTCTCAAAATATGATGACTATAATGACAAAGGAATACAAATATTGTCATAGGTTCACACTAGAAGTGAGCATAATCAGTGTTTATATGTGTAAACTTTTTGAATCAACTCCAATATGTAGAGCATTCTTGGAGAATGTTTTGTTTTAAAGCTAGGAGAGGTCACCTTTTAACTGTTGTTGTACTATAAATCGAACAACAACAGAGAGAACCTGTACTGTAAGTTAAAATAACGAAAAGCTAAAGTGTTTCCCATGAAACATAAGGAATATCTGCTTATTCAGCCCAGTTGCAATTATCTCTCTTTAACTGTATCTTCTCTTGTAAACTAGTGCTTCTTTTCGCTCATTTGTTTTTTTATAAATTTTTTTTTTTGCAATACAGTTTGTTTTCTTTATTGTAAAAGTTCATATGCCTAGTTTTTTTTTTTTTTTTAAACTAAAAATGTCAAATCCAGATATATTTAAAACACATGTCTAGCTAGCTTTTTCCCTATGTTATAATCCAAATTAGTAGTCTTCCTCTTTCATAGGAAACAATTTAATTCCACATCATGTCAATTCGATTCTTATCTTGTTTAGTTCAATTTCTTTTTGGTTGATAATTTTGAATATATTTCGTATTGATCAAGTAAAAAAACAGAAAAAATCGTGTTGTTTAACAAAAATAGAACTAGATGGACTGGTGTAAAAAAAAAAAGGAAGTAGCTGGTGAATCTGTATTGTTAGCAAGTGGATAAAATTTGCAAGCATAGTCAACTGAAATTTTGGTACATAAACACGGTTCCTGTGCAAATTATAACTTTATCACAAAGAAGGGCATGTACACATGCATGCATTATGTAATCTGCCAGAGACGTTGTATGTAACAACTACATACAAGAAAGCTACATACAAGAAACAACTACATACAAAAAAAACAAAACAAATGTTGCAGTAACAATGCAATGGGCTTAGACGGTTGGGGCCTAAATAGTATAATAGGTGGGTCTAAAGTTTCAGTAATCGCAGTCCGGTTTAGATACACCGGGTTCAAACGAAAGAACCGTAATTAAACACGGTTTAGTAATTTTACAATTTTGAAAAAAGAAAAAAAGAAACGAAAAAACTCAAAGAGGGTTTCCTTCGTTGAACAGATTATATATATCTTCTTCCCCTTCTGCTTCCTCTCTTTTTCCTTCTCTCTTTGTTCGTATCCTCGCGACTGACTCAGACACAGAGAGAGAGAGAGCGTCCATATAATCCAGATCCGAGAGGCAGCTTTAATACGGCGGATAAGATGAGCAGCGGCGGCAAGGTCACGGGAGGGAGAAAAGGCAATAATAATGAGATTCCGACAGGGTCTAGGAAAATAGTACAGAGCTTGAAGGAAATCGTGAACGCCCCCGAGGCTGAGATCTACGCTATGCTTAAAGAGTGTAATATGGATCCTAACGAAGCCGTTAATCGCCTCCTCTCTCAAGGTTCGGCTTTTTATGAAGATTTCTTTTAAGAAAATTGGATTGTTTTTTTAGGGTTTTCTTTTAGGGTTTTGATAGTGATAGACTAAAGTTTTTGTCTTTATGCAAAAGCTATAGCTGAAACTATCAAGTAGTGAGTGGTCTTTGTTTTGTTACAAGTTGAGAACTTTTTAGTTTCAAAGGCTTTATCTTTTGTTGCAGTTGGGGTCTATTATTAATGATACTGAGTCTTGTTTTTTTTTTTACTCTAATCAGATCCTTTTCACGAGGTAAAGAGCAAAAAGGAAAAGAAGAAAGAGGTGAGTTCAATCCTGACACTCTTCTTCTTATGGCAAATAGACTTAGGGATTGTCTTTTGTTATTTACTAAATGTGTTTTCATGCCTGATGTCTACTTACTTACTTCAAATGTATGTTTTGTTACTAGCTGTCGTGTTCTGATGAAATCAAATTGAATTCTAGTTTTAGCTATAGTGGTTATCATTTTTGGTTAATTAGGAGTTTTTGATATTTTATGCTATTCAGACAAGGGATGTACCGGATTCCCGGATGCGTGGTGGTAATAACACATACAACCGTGGTGGGAGAGGTGGTTCTGATCGTTATGCTGGACGAAGTGGATCTACCCATTTCAACTCTACTGGTATAGACATGATTTCTTGGATACATAAGATTTATATAGTTTATAAATATAGTCTTTGTTCTTATGTGTATCTGTTGTTCAGATTCTGGAAACTTCCAGGGAAAATCTACAAACAAGAAAGAAAGTGGGACTCAGGGTTACACAAGCTCTTGGTCTTCTGCATCTGGAGTGGCAAACCACCATCAGACACCACAAAGGTTTTCCCCTGAGTAGTTTCTTTCTTCTGTAGTTGTGAATTTGGATGCAAATTGTAAGAAAAAAAAAATCATTGGAAGTTACAGATTGTATTGGTTGAATCCCATTTAGTAGTAATTCTCAATTCAGCTTTCTGACCTAAGCTGCATATGTTTTGCAGTGATTCTGTTGTCACGGAAAATAAATTGCCACCACCTGCTGTCTCGAGCGATGGTATATCAGCATCACAGCCTGCTTCTGGATATCATCAAACTCCATGGTTTGGAGCTCCAGGCCAGAGATCTATGGCTGACATTGTAAAGATGGGTAGACCACAGAACAAGACGACAACAAACTCACAACGTAATGTCAATATGCGTTCTGAGATTAATCACGAGCATGAAGCTAATGCAAATCATCAGGTCCCTGTTAAAGATGAATGGCCGACGATTGAGAAGCCACTGGCTCCTCCGAGCACAGCTTCTGTATCAGTAGCACCAGCAGAGTCAGAGGTATGCGGTGGTACAGCTGATTTTCAATCTGAGAGAGTAGATCAACAACATCTGAGGGACCGTTTAGAAAATATACATTTAGCAGGAAGTGGCCCTTCTAAAGATCTTGGAGTGGATCATGTGCAACCTGGCTCTGTTGGAAATGTCCAAGAAGAAGACTCAGGAGTTTCGTCTGAAGCTAATGATAATCAGTACACATATGAGACGCAGAGCCATCCTGTGGAACACCACAAAGGTATTTCTTATTGCTTTGCTTTTCTTGGATGCGAAGTTCGGTGTATGTGTTTATTTTTTCTATTGATGCCTCTGTGAGCACTCTCTATGTTTATGTTGTGAATGAAAATATGCTCTACATCAGTTAAGTCGCAATGGTTGCTACTTGGTAGCGTGTGTCATTATGATCAAAATATGTTTTTTCTCTTCCATATTTGGGCGGGCTTGTGTTTATTGATATGTGAGTACTGAGTACATATAGTCATGATCAGTAGCATAAGAGAGTACATTTTTTGGTGTTCTTGATTGTATCTTATTCTGGCTCATTATTACTTCTCAGAAGAAGATGAGGTTTCATCTGGTTCAGCCGACTTTCAACAACGAACCGTAGATAGTCATGACCAAGAAGCCTCGCATGAAGAGGATAGACGTGCTGTTGTTATTCCAAAACATTTGCTAATCCATACAGAAGAGTGCTCGGAATTAAGTTTTGGAAGCTTTGGAGGTTTTGGGTCAAGGCCTTTGAGCAAAAATGTAGAAGAGACTCCTGATGTAGCTCCACAGGCACAGATGGAACATTCAGATGCTAGGTATTCCATCACTGATGATTCCTTTTTCCGTATAGGTTTCGTTTATACTAAACTGATCAATGCTTGTTTTGCAGAAATACTGAGTTCTATGGAGATGAACGTCTTGGAAGTACAGTTAATGGAAGTATGGGCCACGCACCTGCAGCTGGAAATTATGATGATTCTTTGGAATCTAGGCGAGAGGTTCTGAAGCAAGAAAACCCTGAGGGTGTTCAAGAGAACCAGTACACATTTGCTCAGTCCGAGCCAGAGTATGCTAAGCAGCAGCAGCTGAATACTGCATATGATGCGTCACAGACAAATGCTCAGAATCAAATGCAGAATCTTGCTTCGTTATCAAATGTGATGGTAAGCTACATGTGCATTATTTATGTTAGCTTTTAAGCGAATCTCGTCTGCTTTCTGAATCATGCTTTCAGACTGTTCATATTTTTAAGTTATACGCGGCTAGTAATGCCCATGGCGTTGCTAACATTGGTACTTGTTTGTGTTTTTGACTCAGCAGGGATACCCACACTCAGATCCTAACAGCCTATTGGCACAAACAGCACAGAGGGAGCTTGAATTACAGTATTCCGCTTTTGCACAGTCTATGCAGTCAAGAAATAGCAACACTGCTTCTTCACTTGGTGGCCAAAGCATTTCCATGCCAGAGGTAACCTCGAGATGCCTTTTGTTTAGCTTTCTCTAGTAGAAGTAAGTAGTAGTGAAGTCTTGTTAATCGTCAAATGAATAATGTTATGTTTGCTTATCTGTAGGCTGTAATTTAGCTCAAAACTTAACCATGAGTAATCTATTGTTATCCAAATCTATACTATGTATGATTTTTTGATTATTGATTATATATTTTCTTACATTGTAGGCGCTTCGAGGCAGTGGAATCCCAACGACGCAGCAAAACTTACAAGGTGCTGCTAATATAGCCACTGGACCAGCACTTCCTCAACAGCTTCCAATGCATCCTTACTCTCAACCAACAATGCCGCTAGCACACTTTGCAAACATGATTAGTTATCCTCTAATGCCTCAGAACTATCCCTACATGCCATCCGCTTTCCAGCAAGCCTATGCTGGTAACAGCTCATATCACCAGCAACTAGCTGCTGCGTTGCTTCCTCAGTACAAAGCCAATCTCTCTCCCAGTAATTTGCCTCAGTCTGCAACAGCGCCTGCGTCCGCTTATGGATTTGGAAACTCCACCAACGTTGGATCTGCTGGAAACTTCCCTCTTAATCAACAGTCTGCTCCTACCGGTTATGAAGATGTTCTGAGTTCTCAATACAAAGAGAGTAATCATCTCTTAGCACTTCAACATCAGCAGCAGCAACAGGTAATAATTGTCTCTCTATGGTCACCTTCAGACAAGAACCAGTTAATGACATTTTGTTTTGTCGTGCTTTAAACATTCAGAATGAAAACTCGGCAATGTGGCATCACGGTCATGGCTCTCGGACCATGTCAGGTGTCCCGGGTAACACATACTACAACCTCCAAGCACAACAACAGCAACTACAACAGACTCAGCAAGCAGCGGCAGGAGGGTATCGTCAAGCTCAGCAACAACAACAACAACAGCGTTATGGATCACATGGCTACCCTAATTTCTATCAGTCCCAAACAGAAATGTCGCTCGAGCGCCAGCAGCAAAACCCTAGAGATGGTGCGGGGGTTCAGGTTGGTCAGCAGCCCTCGGATCAAACCCAGCAGATGTGGCAAAACTCTTACTAAATGAAGAAAGACTGTGTTCTTCTTTCGGTTATAGAGTGGTTTTATGTGGCTGAGGCATGGATATGTTCTGAATGTATGTTATATAATCATCATCTTTTTGTCTACTCTGTTAACTTAGGTAACAGGCAATTCTGATTTCATCGATGCAAACTTATTAAAAAAAAAAAGGTCAACCTTTTCTTTCTTTTGTTTCTTGTCCAAAGTGTTTGAACGTTTGATTATCTGCCTCTTATTTACTAGTTCTTAACATGATTTTGAAGCTGGTGTTTATCTTTTACCTTTTGACTTATAACTCAACAGTTGATTTCACTACAAATTGAATTCTTAAATAATGTGAGTTATTTAGATCTAAAAGAAAGTAATCGGTTTAATAAAAAGAAAGGGATACCATCAGTGGCATATGGCACATTTTTGATACTTCATTTCATCATAGTTAGTTATGATTAATTATGTAGTAAATTAAAAACGTATATGCTGATATTCTTTTGATTTGTATATAAGCGTTTTATTATAGTTTCTTATTTTTAAAATACTTAGTAAAAATTAATCTTGGTCGAGACGAGAGAGGTAAACTATATTTGGAATCCATGCTTCCGTACGCTTGTGGGATTAGGGCATCTTGATGTGAGCTATGGTAGTGACTTCTTCAACGGGTTAATACGTGTAAGGATTTTAAGAACCTCTGAAACCTGCCATGTCTTCGTTTTATATCTATGTGTTAACACGTTGAATTAGAATTGAATTACAATAAATATTATATAATTGAATGAAATCACCTATGGATGGATGGTCAATCGTATACAAATCATAAAGAGGAAACCTAATCCCCTTTCGTCATTGACGTCATGGATGTTTCGTATCCGATTTGGTTCTTTGTGTGGCCAAAAGCCATTATAATGGGCTGTATAACATAAACTCTCTACAACAAATGCCATTTTTTAGCCACTTAGTTGATGCACCAGTTTTGATATATACATTTTTGACTAAGACCAGTTTTGATATAATAAATAAACACTGTATTATCACAAAACGTTAAAGCACATAGTATAAACAAACATTTGTATCAGAAACTCACCCCGCGCAGGTAATCATCTAGTCTAAGATTAATCTTTACACATTACAAATTAATAGAATGATCTTATCTATCATGTGAATGTGTATGCATAATGTTCTTGTTTCTTTACCTTGCAAGCAAATCTTATCTTCTATTTGTTTTTTTTAATATTTCAAATAATTAAAAGTAAGAAAAACGAAATTCCCTTCCTTATCAGTTACCATCACAATGCAATAGGTCTTATAGCTCACATAACAAATACAATACACATAAAAGTATTACACTAAACTCTTGTTGTTCTCTCAATTATGTTTCCCTGGAAGACAAACATACATATTTTTTCTTAAATTTTATTTTGTGTTATACCTCCCAACCAATAAATGTATTATAATATTGACAAACACCACCAAACCACCGCCAAAAGAGAACGTTTTCCCTCTTGAGATTTTCTTTTTTCTGTAACCTTTTACCTACTAAACATAATAGATCACAAAACAGGTACGGAGATGGATATTGACATCGGAACAGAGACATCCGTCGTAAAACTGCCGTCGTCTCTATTCCCATTCACATCCCCTACAACCCCAAAACCATCTGACGACCTCATAGCCGCAAGCTCACGCCTATGGAAAACCCGAGCAAGCGAAGCTGCTTTCCTTCTAGCCCGCTTCGTCCCAGTAAACAAAAGCGTTTGCAGCACTCCCGCAATCGCAGGTGCTCTCAACACTCTCTCCGCCACAGCCGCTCCACCTCTTCTACATAGTTCAAGCAAAGCAGCCACCGCGTTTTCTTTCCCTCTAGGCGTTCCGCATCTCATCATCCCCATGAGCCCCGTCACAGCGGACTCCTCTTTCCCTATAGCCTCAGCTCCAAGAGACTGTCTCACCAACAAAGCCAAAGCTCCTGCCGCCTCCTCTGCCACACCTTCGTTCTTGAGAGCTCCAACGAGACTCGTCACTCCTCCACCTTCGATCATCCTACTGCAGTTATCAGGATGTGTCGATAAGTTATACAACGCCGTCACCGCGTCTTTCTTCCCTCTCGGTGTTCCGTTCTGAAGCAGAGACGCTAATGCCTCAACGCACTGATCAGCCATCGCTATCCGTTTCTTATACTCATGCACAGCAGAGAGACTAAACAACGTGGCCGCCGCGTTCTCCTGCGCCTCCACAGTGAGACCCGAGACAAGAACGCTCACTATACACTCCAAACAATCCTCCTCCTCCATGATCCTACCCTTGTTCTTCTCATATATCGACAAGTTAAGCATCGCCGTCACAGAATTCTCCTGCGCGACACCATTCTCCGACTTAAGAAGCCTCCGCAAATGCGGTATCGCCCCCGCCTCCGCAATAAACTCCCGATTCTCCTTCCCCGTCTTCGCCAGCAAACGAATCTCCCTCGCCGCAACAGTCTGAGCCGCTTCAGACCCACCCGCTAGATACTCAATAAGTATCGAAACAGTAGCTTTATTCGCCTCAACCGCAGCTTTTGTCGGAAGACCCGACACAAACCCCTCGTTTGTAGTCGACGAATCTGTAACAACAAACTCAGACTCACAAGACACCCCACTCGCTCCACACCACTGCACTATCAGATTCCTCAAAGCTTTGTTAGGCACGATACGAGAGTCTACGAGCATTTGCCCCGTCTTGGGACATGTACAGTGCCCTTCTTCTATCCACCTAGCTATAGAGGTACGATCATAAGTCTGCCCTGTGGATATAATCACAGGATCAGTCATCAAATCTAGAGAGATTGGACAAACGAAATCCTTCGGAACCGTTATGAATCCTTCTCCTTTGGTAGGTTTTTTGTTCTTCTTGATCCTCCACTCTTCTTCGAATCCAAACAACAAGAATCTACAGTATCTCGTGATGGCTACAAACCCGTTGATAACAGAGCCTGTAGGCTCTACATCCCCGTCGTGGTTCACAATCTGTTCCTCTAAAAACTCGATTTCGTTCCCGCAAGATTTCGAATCTTTAATCCCTAATTTCTCTACGAAGAACGTTTTTAAAGAAAGTTTGTTAGGTATCTCTCCGTTTTCGAATCCGTTGAGAAACTTATAGAACGCGACGCGTAACGACTCGTCGTTTTCGTCGATGTACAATCTCGACCTCCTCGATTGGATTCGGAGTAATTCGATTTGTTCTCTGACGTCTTCCGTGAGGTGGTTGTTGAGATCGTTTAACGGGAAGACGTCGAGGAGAGTGGAGATCTCTTGGTTGAGATCGTGGAAGTATCCGGAGATCGATGGAGTTTGGAGGATCAGCCATAACTTGCTCGAATGTGCGCAGTAATCGAGGAGGATCTTGGATCTGTAGAGGAGGAGGTAAAGCTCCTTGAGACACAGTAAAGCTGTAGAAGACGAAGAAGAAGAAGAGGAGGTCCAAGGTGATTCGGTTAGGGATTCGAATAATATAAGGAAGATCTCGATCTTACGGATTAGAGAGCGAGCGTTTCTGCGTTGGAAGGTGAATCGTGTGGTGCTGAAGGAAGAGATGACTTCTTTGGAGATTGAGGAGAGGGTTTGGATGAGAGGGAGGCCGGAGAGGTCAACGGGGGATAAGAAGGCTTCTAAGGACGGTGATCTTCTCCGTCGTAGAGATGAGAATATCGCTGCCGTAGCCATATTCGGTCTTGGATCGAAAATAATCCAGAGAGATTTATGTATATACGAAGAAGAATCTAATTGAAAACTATGGATACGGAAAAGAAAGTCAGAGGAGAAGAAAGTGAAAAAGGGGTTTCAATGATACTTTCTGGGAAAGAGATGAGATGGAGAAGAAGAAGAACGCGTCAGAGAGAAAGAAAAAGAAAAGGTTTGAGAATTTTCTTTTTTATTAATTTTTATTAGTTGTCAGAGATTTGTTTTGTTTTGTTTCTCTCTCTCTCTGATGAGAGGAAACTTTTTTTCCAGCGAAAGGTTTTTTCAGTAAAGTCAATGCTCTGGTGGAATGTAACGGATAGATTGATTGATTGAAGAGTCCATTTTCTGTCCACTCGATTTTCTGTTTTTTACAACTTCAAAAACAAATAATAGTAAAAAATAATGAAAACCCTTGGATTAGTGGATTATTGCGTTGGAGAAATACAAAAATTAAGTTGATTACTGTTATTCATTCTGACATATAGTTAATGCCATCTGCAAAATATTTAAGAGTTTATCTTGTAGTATTTTCTTTGTATTATTTTGTCGGGAGATATTGGATTGCATACAAATGAATAATTAACCCCTTCTTTAATTTTGTTGGACCAGACTGGTAATAATCTTAGGTCAAAGAACTTGTACATCTACATATAATCAATACACAGCATCTAATTCTTGACTAATCTCTTAATAATAACTGTATTATTAAAAAGGATACTTAATTTGGTGATTTTAATTAACACAAAATATATTGACAAGAAGTCAAAAACGTATACTATAGAATATCGTCAACAGCATAAGCCATTTAATTGGTTGAATCCCCCTACCTTAGCTTTTTCTTTTAAAGAACCTCTTCCCATTGAATGAGAGCACTTGATTCCTCATGAAGATGCGAATAAAATTAAGCCGGCCAACATCTGAAGAAAGATACATCAATTTATTTTGGTCAACCAAAAAAACATACAAATTCACGATCTTGTTTTAGTAAAAAATCACCAACTATCTATCTATTTTTGAATATTCGCTTATATTTTAAATTTTAAATACACAAAAAAATACTTAACTCAACTGAATATGAAAATGGTCAGTGTTTATATTTTACATTCTATTAGCAACATACAGAAAAGCAAAATCAAAAATTCTAACGATGTTTTATTTAAACGTTTATCTATTTACTAGTTAAAAATTAAACATTCCAATGTAAAAAACGTGTGATTCGGTTGTGTTTGCAAGATTTAAAATACTCATTATATGAATCTTCATTAGGACCAAATTCCATCGTCTATGAAGTTATTTGGATCTCTTTGGGTCAAATCTTAGTTCGGCAAGAAAAAGGCTCGAAAGTTAAAGTTGAATTTCAGCTCGTAATTTTATTCCGTTGCCACAGTTTTGTTTCAAATGCACCACCCTTGATCTGAAGTTATGTTAAATAAGAAATATCTTTAACATTCACATATACAGGTCTGCGCATATACTATATATAGTTGTATTCATATACATATAAAACAATGTGATTATATTCTTCAACATATAAAAATAAATATGGATTAAAAATGTCAAAATTCTTAATCTGATGCAATGTGAATTAAATAATTGGATTAACCCACTTCTACACCATAAATTTACAATTGCATTTATATAAAAATACTTTAAATCTGGTTATAAATTATATAAAAATTATGATATGGCATTATTGATATTAGAACAATCCACTATTTTATTCTATAATATATACCATCGACATCATGATAATCAAATAAATATATAATGCCTTTTCTTTTACTAAAATTTCAATAGGTATATAATGTATCATGATCCAATTGTCAAATGAAAACTTATACGCTATAGTTTCAATATCAAAATAGAATATTATAATCATTTTTAAGATACATAATTATTATATTAATTGTTATTACAAAATATATTAAGTCAACAAATATAAATTCAAAAAACACTAAATTTAAAATTAAAATAACTGAATATAAATACTTTAAAATAATATATCTTTACATGCAGAAAAACGCATATGGTATTGAGAAACTGTTATCTCATTTAATAAACGAACTTCATTTTCTTAAACACAAACTGGATCCGTTATATTGTGACTTCGGATTTGGTGCATTTTAAAAAGCGGCGATTTTATAGATTATCATAATACAGTAGTTGCATTTTATACAGAACCAAGTCACGTGACATGAAACCAAACTATGGTAGATTAGTTGAGTTTTTTTTTGTTATGTTAAAATATTTAGGTTAACTGCCAATTCTTGTCACTAGATGCGATATTAGGTATTGGACCTTGTCCCTAACTCAAGTAAAGTCCTCTCGGATGAAATGAACCGCTGCATGATTGGGATTAGAAGAATGATCCACATAAATGAGAAACCTCTGGATTATCAAAAGAAAAATGTTTAGGTTAGTTGAGTTACTCCTAAGATACCTCCAAACAAAAAAAGGTCATGTATTGTGTGATTTATTACCAAATCAACAGAACATATTGTGATTAATTACCAAATCAACAGAACAATTTGCAATGTAGAATCACAACACATATGAATACGGTAGCATAATCTTTACATTGATACACTACACTACTAAGCAATTATATCAGCTCAATTAATTCACACACGAATTAATTCCAAAAAAAAATAAAATTAATTCACACTCAAAGCAAAAATCGGACCGACCACGGCATCTACCGGCGAAGCATTAGTAGTGCCTTATTGCTTATTCAGTTATTTGACTTACGACAAAGAAAAAAATAAATATGTTTAAGTTTACTTGTCCTATATTTGATGATGAGTCGTGACGTGCAACATCATTTTCATGCTTGGCTATTTATCCAAACCAAACTACCCAATAAATTTCGAGTTATTTTCACTCAGGGACAGTTTGAAGTCTTTTATCACACTCTAGAACACATTAAGCACAGACACTTTTCTGTGGTTGAATACCAAATTATCCTCCAAAAAATGAAACTAGAGATGGGCATTTAAGTAAAACAACATTATATGCTAGTTGCCTAGTTGGGCTGGTTAGAGATTTGTTTTTAGTTTTATGATTTTCTTTTTGAATTTCTTTTATTTTGTGTGGTGGATCCGAAAGAAACATTAAAGTAAATTTATTTTTTTCTTTAACGGATCTCCTCACCGAGAATTTTAATTTTGACGATAGATTTGTTGGCTAAAGGGATGATGATGAGATAAAAAATGACAAGGGAAGAAGAAAGCCGATCGAAGGTGAGTTCTTGATAATCATTTTTCATGTTTTAGGTTTAGGTCAGTTGTACCGAATATGAGATATATATGCTTGATGAAAGCTTGATGAACAACAATGGCCACTTTTGGTTTTATTTTACATATGATCCTTGATTTTTAGTATATTTATTTCTGCCCCAAAAGTTTTTGAGTTGCAAATAAATCATTTTCAAATTGATTCTTCACTTTTTAATTGTACATATCAGACCTTCCATGATTACACGGGTCCTTAAATTTCTAATTTTTTTCTGTTTAGCTTTTAACACATGTACACCACCAACTTTTAATGTACACATGTACACTAACGAATGTACGCAACTATACAACTAAAACATCTGAGGTATAAGCGAAAATAAAACAAAATAGCAAGAACCAATGTTTCAAAATCTGAATATTTGTTTGGTTTGGATTGTACACTAAAGTTTTAGGACAAATTCGTGTATAAATTTAAACACAAAAGAAGTTTAAAACAAATTAGAGAATAAATAAGAATTAAAGGACTAGATGTGCAAATAATCAAAAGTTCACCATTGTTGTACTAGTGAAGCTTTCTCTTTAATATGCGACTAAAGCAACGACGAATCTGGTGGCCAAAACTCTAAGCCCGAGCTTGTTAACCACAACAGTAGAGCTATACTGGAATAGAATTTGTGGTTTGAGGTGACAGACAACGGAACTCTCGTTGAAGAAGGAATGAGGATTGTTAAGAGGTGAAAATAGAAGAGATTAAGGTTACACTTTTCTATTGTGGAAAATGAATGTTTCTGAAGTATAAATCAAAAGAATTTATTTGCAAATAAACATTAGAGATATAAGAAAATAAAATATAAGAAAGAAAAAAGTGAAATTTTTTTTTAGATTCAGTTATTGTAAAATAGAAAAATAAGATATAAAGTGAAACTGGTTATGATTCAACTAGTGCATAATTGATTTAGTTAGAAATCATGAAAGAAGTGAGAGAAAAGTGTCCTAGGAGAATAAACTGCCCTATAGTGTTAATAAAAACATAAAACTGTCTCTCAATGTAATTCTTTCATAAATTTCAAACCGACTGAAACTAACATATATATATATATATATATATATAAATTAGTTTTATCCAAACAGTACTTTATAATTAAACGATTATCCAAAAAACATCTAAAATTTTAAAAATTCAAAAAATCATACCAAATATAAATTTATGGGCAATTCTCTCAAATAGTTATTATTTAAGTTCTTGTCACAAAAATAACCTAAAAACATAAATTAATCAACATAATCTCTTTTTATTTAAAATTTATATATTTATTTATTTTCTAAAAAAAAAAAATTGAAACCCTAAATTTAAAATCCACTCATTAACTCCAAATCCTAAATATAAATTAGTTAACCCAAGAGTGTAAGTACATATTTATCCTTTAGTAAAAAAAAATTGGTCATTTTTCTTTTTAAAAACTATTTTTAGTGAAAATAAATTTAAAAAAACTATCCAAAGAAATCTCTCTTAATTTTATTCCTTAATAAACATCTCAAAATTCTTAAAAACCCTTAATAATAATTAAAGATAAACATTTAAAACATAACTAAGAAACTCAAATAATATAAATTTCATATAATCACTCAAATACTATAACTTTTATATTTGATCATACATATGATGTATTTTTATAGATGTTTATTATACAGTTTAGGTGATTTTAGATCTAAAATATCTTTGATAACATAAACAGATATTTACTACTACGGAAGAGAGCTAAAACTCCACATTTAACAAATGAAAACCGAAGGCCCATATCCATTAACAACTAGCCCTACGCCGGGCCATGTAACTAACCGCGTCGGTCTTAACTGCTTTTGGAAAAAGCATATACAACACGTGACAAATCAAGTTTACTGGCTCTCTCCTAATTCCGCCACGTCAGCCAGGTGGAAAAAACGTGGCACGTTCAGTTGAAACGGAGCTTCAAATCTGCGCTTCAATGGAACTTTAGATCGATATTTTCTTTTCTGGTTTCCCGGAAAAACTTGTTGCCAATCGTCTCCTCCGTCTTGCTGTTCAACCATGAATATCTTCAGATTCGCTGGCGATATGACTCACTTGATCAGTATCTTAATCCTCCTCCTCAAAATCTACGCCACCAAATCTTGCGCCGGTGAGTTCTTCTCGGAAACGATCGCATTGCTTTCACCTGTTAGTTTTCGTGTACAGTTAGTTTCAGAAATGCAATCTCGTTTGAATCCTGTTGAGGTTTATATGATCGATGATCTCTTCCGTTAGGTAGATTCGTAGTCTCGGATTCAAGCTTAGAAGCTTGCAGATTCTAACAGTTCTCTGTGTTGACTTTTGATTTAGGAATCTCTCTCAAGACTCAGGAGCTATATGCGTTTGTGTTCTTGACTCGTTACTTGGATCTCTTGACGGATTATGTGTCACTCTACAACACGGTGATGAAGATCGTCTTCATTGCTAGCTCTTTGGCTATCGTTTGGTGTATGCGTAGGCATCCGTTAGTGCGGAGGTCTTACGATAAGGATCTGGACACGTTTCGTCATCAATACGTTGTGTTAGCTTGCTTTGTTCTGGCACTTATCTTGAATGAGAAGTTTACATTACAAGAGGTATCTTCACATGCTTGTGTGTTTTTGGTTTCGTAGATAATAGGAAAACGAATTCTCTGGGACATAGCTAGTATTATGCAGTAGTGTAGATTAAAGTATGCGGTAGTGTAGAATGCTCTTATATGTTTTGTTATCTTCTTTTTGGTTCATTCGTTATACATCACACGGTGATCTTGGTTTTGCTATATCATCTTTCCATTTATATGATATAGGTTTTGTAATTTTCTTGGCTGTTGTAGAACGTATAGTTTGTCTCTATTGTTTCATTTAAAATTTTGTCATAGTTGGTTGCTAAAGCTTGTGCCACTTCTCATATCTTGCTGCTTATTATGAGTTTTCCCTTGAATCTCAAAGTGATGCATTGTTAGAGTTTTGTTTGCTTCCATTAATCTGATGTGTTATCATTTGCATGTAACAAAGTTTGCTTCCATAAGGTGCACATGGATTTATGTTATCAGCATCTCACTACTTTTCTTTTCAAAATGTTCTTTGAATAACTTGTCAGATGCGCCTATATTATAGTTCACTAAATCCTTTAGCCTTACCTATACATTTGTCCTATATGTGCCCCTGGTAAAACTTTCATCTTTGTAACTGACTTCACTCCGAGCTTTATTCTGAATTAGTATTGCTTCAATGTTGTTATGTGTTGATAGTCAGAATTGAAGTGCAACATGCTAATGCTGTGAATTTGAAACCATTGTAGGTGTTCTGGGCCTTTTCTATATACTTGGAGGCAGTTGCTATCCTTCCCCAGTTGGTTCTGCTACAGAGAAGTGGGAACGTGGACAATTTGACTGGACAATATGTTCTCTTTCTTGGGTACGTATTCGCCTGCTTGATCCTTTGCCTTTAATGGGTTCCAATTTTGGAACTCCATGTTGATATAGCATGAGTACTACCTGCAGTAATGCTATTGTTGATCTTTTCATTTTGCATAACAAACAGACTTAACTTATTTTTGTTTTGCATTTTGTTTGTAAGCAAAATCTGATTGAAGTAAATGATTTAACTTGCAGGGCATATCGTGGACTATATATCATCAACTGGATCTATCGCTATTTCACAGAAGATCATTTCACTAGATGGATCGGTAATCATTGTTACAACAAAGAAGAACCAATTACAATTTACCGATTTTTCCTTCCTCATTGCTGAACATATATTGCATTTTCCAGCTTGTGTCTCGGGTCTTGTCCAAACAGCTCTCTATGCTGATTTCTTCTACTACTACTACCTAAGGTAAAGAGACCTCATCCGTCTGAGCATTCTCTAAAACTTTAATAGCCACTTATCACGTACTGACTTTGGATCCTTCTGTGTTTCATTGTAGCTGGAAAACCAACACCAAACTCAAGCTTCCTGCTTGAGCAGAACCACACAAATTTTGCAACAGTGTCACATAATCCAGGAAGTTACAACGATGGCGACACTAGAGAAACGAAAAAACAGTGACATGGTTACAATCTAACAACGAGTCGAACAATGCAGAATTGTTGTTTAAGATGTGCTTTTAGCCTTTGAATGAACATTGTAAGTTTGTAACTTTCACGTTGAGGATAAAATCAAAACTCTCAAGTCCTTCTGGTAGAACAGACAAAAATCTGAAGAGCGAAACACTGTTTATCTTTTGTAGTCTTTGTTCAAAACTGTAGCTCAGATTAGAAGAGCAAAGTACAATGTCTTTGAGAAAAAAACTTAAAACTAGTCTTCTTGAGTGTGTTTTACTTTCTTGGTTTTCTTTTTGTGCTCTCGTGTCTTCTTGCTTCTTACCTCGTCTATCTCTTCACCCTTGGAGACTTTTTCTCTACTACGTTTCTCTTTCTTTGACTTCTTTTTCTTCACAGGAGCCTCCTCTGCTTCATCTTCATTCTCTTCCTCCTCATCTTCATGCTCCATGATCGTCATATTCTCTTCTGTTTCAGCCTCGACCACTGTGTTTGCTACAGCTATCTCTGCTTCCACAATAATAAACCAATCATCTTACAAACGTACTAACATAGGAATACATGAACATATGTGATATGTAAACGGTAAAAAGAAAACCAACCTTCTCCACTAAAGCCTGTGTCCAATACAAGACCTGTAAGATGCTGCTTCAAGAAAACCTGCAATAACAAAAATGATGAGTGAATAAGACCTTTTTTTGAACTCTACCTCGCAAAAGAACATCAGTCTCCATGTCGAAGAGTGTACCGCAGAGATGAGCTGGCGTGTCTTCACGTCATAGACCCGTAAATATCTGTCCAGCCCTGAACAGTTCAATATAAGAACACACATGAGATTTGTTGAAATGCATATAAGTTTTTTAAGTTATGTGGACAATGCAATGAATCTTACCGCAAGAAGCTATCACTGGTTGATGTGGATGTCTAACAACAGATCTTATGCTTCCAGAACACTTTCCTAAAAAGTTTCCTAACAACTTTCCTGCAACGTAGATGAGTGATTAGTTGTTTGATACAGCAACAATGCTGATGATACTATTGCAAAACCAATCAATGAACCTGTTCGTATATCAAAGGCAGCGAGGTCAGCAGAAGCATTCCCAACATAGATAGTATGACCATCTGGATCTTCAGAGATTGCTGTAATAGCCGTCTCATGGAAATCAAAAGACAGGACCGCTCGTCGTTGAGCAGAAACATCATAAAGACGAACCTGTCTCCAGAAAAAAAAAGTGAGTAATCTGGACAAAACGATTGTAAATCTTGTGGCAGTAGAAAAGAAACTTAGGGTTTTAACCTGATGAGACTTGGTTCCAGTGGCAAATTTACGGTGATCATCATTGCTCAAGAACGCAGCACAAGTAAACCAAGTTGGTATGAAGATCCCAAAATTATCTTTAGGAGGCTGCACCAAACAGAGATTGGTTATGAGACATTAAAGAGGAAACTGAAGGTTTGATTTCTGGGGGGAATCATTTTGTTGAAATCAATTAATCTAATCATGTCTCAACTGAAGTGATAAAAACTGAGTATAAGAAACTCACTGATTTGGCGCTCCAGATCTTAGTACATTGTTCAAGATCCCATATATTGACTTCAACACGTTTCCTGCATTAGAAAATTCATCTCAATATGGTAACAACCAAACCGAGAGATAAACTAAAAAAAAAATCAATTCAGTTCTTAACAACTAACCCTCCAAACAAGCCGAAATTTTCACTCCCATCCACTTTACCAACCAACACTTCACCAGAACCACATGCTTTCCAAGTCTTGTGAGCATCGTCATCACTAGAATCAGCACGTGCGTCGGGAAACTTAACTGTTCTAAGACTCACATCTCCCTTCTTCGTGCATGTAAGCAATGTGCAAGATCTAAACAAAAGAAACGTTAATGTCATAACAAAACTCCCTAGTAATGGTCTAAAAACAGCTCCAGTGCTAAGTTATATATACCTTTCTGCCTGATCATCTTTTTGTTTTCTGAATAAGTGCAAGCCAGAGACTTCGTCATCCTCAGGTGAACAACGATCATCACCAAACACAGAGTATGCAAAGTGAAGATCACCATTACAAGGATTAAGAATCTCAACCTATGTAAAAAACATAAACATTAGCAGATAAGCAACCAATCACACTTCAAGTAGAGTAATGAACACTTACATTGCCATCTTTTCTTGCCACAGCCAAAAGCTGCAATTAAAAACAAACACAAAAGTGATAAGCTTTTCAACTAAACCAAACCTTGGCTTACATAAACATAAAAAAAGGATGAAACTTTCTTACAGGGTTACTTGGCCTATCATCAATAGAAGAGGCGAGAACGCATTTTGAAGCATTCATCTCACCCCATGTGTTGACTACATTCGGAGTCCCTCTCTCTTTACCACGAGCTTCAATAACTGCAACATCGAATTGGAAAAAAAAATAGCTTTCAATACAGTTTCGATTTAAGAGCTTTAGGTTAAGGAAAAGTTGGAACCTTTGATTAAGCCGAGAGAGTCAAAGGTTAAAGCACGGATCGGTGGGCAACCGTAAGTCTCGTTGGTGATGACTCGAGGCATTTCTTTTTGCCGCGCGTAATTGGCTGCAACGACGATGACGGAGGAGGAGAAGAGAAAGCTCTTTTCTAAAACCCTACGATTTTTTTTTTGTCTGTTTAAAAATTCAATTGTTGGTTTTATCATCTGTCTCGGTCGGTTTAGCTTAACCGGGTCAATAGCACGTTTGAATAGGTTTTGTCATTGTGACGAGTTAAGGGCTGTTCGTTTCTCCATTTATAATCTCCATTCAGCTGATCTATCTAAATGATCCATCCAGATTTTAGGGATTGTTCATTTTTCCATCTAGATGAATCATCTAAATGAACCATTTGAATGAATTTCATGTTTGTTTCTTTTTTTTTTATTTCCATTCAAATGAGTTTAATAAACAAATTACATATATACCTTTGTTTTGATTTAATTATATCTTTGCTATTAATTATAACTATACTAATTAATATTATTTAGTTTAAAATATATTTAAACTAGAGATAATTGGCTAAAGTGTCTTATTTGGCACCTATAATTAGAGAATTGTCCATGATGTGACAATCACTTTCCTTTGAACCATTTTGCCCTTCTCTACATTCTCTCTCTTCTCTTTGACATCTTTACTCTTTTTTTTGTTCTCTTTAATCCATAATTATTTTACAAATCTCTATCATTCTATATACAATTAAATTTTAAATTTCATTATTTTTTCATAAGTGGCTTTGAATCCTCAATTTTGACATTTTTTCTCTCCAATCCCTAATTATTTTACAAATCTCTATCATTCTATATACAATTAAATTTTAAATTTCATCATTTTTTTCATAAGTGGCTTTGAATTCTCAATTTTTTGATGATATCAATTTTCTGGGTTTTAGATTCGACGTCGTGTTAGCGGTTAACAAATATTGTAGACGTTAACAGAAGTGTTAGTTGTTAACAATTATTTTTACGCTTCGCGTTAATAAATGTGTTCGCTGTTAACAAATATTGTAGACGTTAACAGAAGTGTTAACTCTTGACAATTATTTTTACGCTTCGCGGTAATAAATGTGTTGGCTGTTAACAAATATTGTAGACGTTAACAGAAGTGTTATATGTTAACAAATGTCTTTACGTTCCGTGTTAATGAGAGGAAAGAGAAAGTGCATTTTCGGCATTTCCTTGTCAAATGGTTGTGTCAGTCTCCTTCATGTCCAATCAATGGTATTTTGCTAATTTGAACTTCAAATATGGGTAGTTCACTAAATCACTCTTTAAACTAAATCAACCTCCAACAATGCGGGAAAATGCATTTTTGCTGTTTTGGCGGAAAAACGAAATTTTTTGGATTTGGCGGGAAAACGAGATTTTTTGGTTTTTAGGGAAAACGAGATTTTGTGATTTTGGCGGGAAAACGAGATTTTGTGATTTTGGCGGGAAAACGAGATTTTTGGATTTGGCGGGAAAACGAGATTTTTCGGTTTTTAGGGAAAACGAGATTTGGCGGGAAAACGAGATTTTTTGGATTTGGCGGGAAAACACAATCTTCATAGTTCCCACATCTTTTTGCCTGATTTAAATGGAATCTTTAGAGATGATTTAATGTTTCTTAATGATTTATTTTTCAAGTGGATACAGAAGAGACTCTTTCTCAATAATCTCAATAAAATTAGTACTATAGGACTCTGACTCATTCGGAAGCCAGAGACGCTGAGCTCGCTGGCCTTTTTCCTTCTCAAAGGTTTCAAAGTACTGATATATGATAGTCACACCCAGTAAGATTCCAGTCCCTGACCCAATGGCTCCCATGAATCAGCCAAAACAGTGAGTGCACACTCCTCTAGCAATTAGGTTTTTAGTTTTATGTTCACTTAGACATACATCTTTGAGAAAATTTGGAGAAGACATTTATTTTGAAAGGTTAGCGAAGAAACTCAAAAAGATAAATTGATTAAGCCCACTTTCTTTTCTAAGAGTTAAGGCCCAACACTTTTTAAGTAATAACTATGAGGTATATAAAGGTGTTATGTATTTAAAACAAAAGTTTAGAAATTATTTGGCTAAAGAAAAGAAAATAAAAAACAATGACACCCAGAAAACAACAAAGATAAAAGGACACTTTAAATCCGCAGGTGACTGAAATAAAAGAGTTTGAAAAAGAAAATTAACAATGATGAGGTCTTCTCCGAGGGGCAACCTTAAACTTTTCTTGTAATGGCATTGTGAACAAAAATTCAGGTTTAATAAACTTAAAAGACAGATTTCATGATTATCTAGATTACTTGGCTTCACGAGTTTTAAACAATTTTGGACCCACCCACTAAACGATATAAGCTTAAGCTATTGGAAACAAATTACCACTATTTTCTTTTTTTGACAACAGCTTACCACTGTTTTACACACTAATTTTAGATAAAATATACTTCTAATATATGTGTGTTTTATATATGTATGCAATTTTCAGACTGTTAGGGTCATCCCTCGATTGCGGTGTACATATATACCTTTAATTAATAAACTTTGTTTATCTGATATGTGTGAATCATCGGAATGCGAATTTAACCCACCAATTTGTCTTAAAAAAGTTATACTAATACGTTTTAATCATCATATTTTACCAAGCGACATCGATTGTTTCTTAAAGCTCAAGATGTACTACAGTCTACAGTATAAATTAACTGGATAAGTAATCATAACGCACATATTCATGTTATCTATATACAAGAATTTAAATGAGAGTATATAGTATACAAATATACAACCATTAAAAGTCTTGAGATCTGATATATAAATGGAAAATCTGTTTATATCATATTGAAATTCAAAAATGGTAGTACTCGGCCTAACAAATAAACTAAGAAAAACTTGAGAAACTAATATTTATAGTTAAAGTAAACTATATGTATTGTAGAATAGAATATGTAACAACTACACAAGTTATTGATGTTGAAGTTAATTTTTGGTCCAGTAATCTAAATTCAATAAGCTGCAACTCAAAAACCAACATGAAAAAATAACTATTAAAATGGAATGTTCGCGTTAACATGAACATAAAATTTCCAATTTTTATTTTCAAAATACTGTTTATGTTTCTGACAAAAAATAGAATATTCGAGTTGAAGGCAAGTAAAAACTTATTTTCCATGTGAAATGAGCGATATTATTTAATTTATGTGGTTACATTTGATGTTAACTCGAAGTGAAACAGAAATTAACGCCAATAATTAATTTTTTAACTTTTAACTAGAAAAAATTAAATCTACTAACATAATTACAGTGTAGTACTCCTTCCGTTCCTAAAAGATATATATTATAGAAAAAAAATTTGTTTCAAAAAGATGCATTTTTTACTTTTTCAATGAATGATTTAATGAAAAATTGTAAGTTTCAAAAAAAAATAATGATGTTTATTGAGTTTTTATTGGTTAAAAGTTATGGAAAATTGTTACTCACAAAAAAACAATGCATTTACAATCAAAATTAAATGAATTTTTTAATATTTGTAAAAAGTCTAGAACATGTATTATTTTGGAACAGAGGGAATATAAAATACATTGAATGACAATTTCAATCCTAAATTTTATCATAAAACAGAAAATAAAACTGTGCACTTTCTACTCCATTTGCTATAAATTTGCTATCTGTTATATTATTTAGGGTATTGTAAAACTTATAAAATTGTATTATTATATATCTATGTTCTTAGTTGTCTTTGTTCAGATTTTTTTAAAACTAAAACCTAGATGCCTAGAATATAGACCACGTGGGTGCAGACGTCCAGTATTAGAACAACGATTTGGTCCAGTATCAGAACAACGATTTTCTCCATATTTCTTATATTTGTTAAAATTAAAAAATTGCAAACTACTATAACAATGTAAGGGACAGTCACATAAAAACAAATGATCACCACCATAGTAAAATAAATCAAAACATAATTACATATAAGAGCTTATAATTAACGACAGTGTTCATCGACAAGCATGACCCGACCGCAATTTAATAACCTTGTGAAAGAAGCTTACTCACACTGCTACAACATGAAATCTTATTCAATTAAAAAAAAAGTAATTAACTATTCAGCCGCATATCTTTTATATCCTCATGTAGACCACACAAACGTCACCCAGGAAATAAATTACAGAAATTGGTGGGATTGTCCCTAAATACACCTCATACTAGGTAATTTTCCCGTGCTCATACACGGGTATAAATATTTATTAAATAAATATACTATAATAATTGATTACTATTTATTTTTAATTTTCAATTAATTTATAATTTGCATACATGATTTATATTAATAATATTATTTTACTTTAATTAGACATATTATTTTAGAAATATTATATCTAGTCAATTTTATTATTTTATAGTCGATTTTACTGTTATTATTTGGATATATTAGATTACATTCTTTTATCTGAATTCAACTATAATATTTTTTATTCTAAGTATATTAAATTTTGATTAATTCTATGATTTACTG
>CAKOAT010208487.1:230708-251311 GCA_932364175.1 Eruca vesicaria subsp. sativa
ATTTATAACTTAAGATATATTATGCCTATAATGAAATATAAAATAATTTTGATTTCAAATTACATCAATCGATATAAAGATAATCTTTGAAGTCTCATGCATATATATAAATTTCACAAAATAAATCAAATTAAAGTAATATTATTTATCATTTAAATGTGCACGTATTTTCATAATATTTATCAAGTTATATGTTTCTCTAAAATATAGTACAAAATAAAGCAATAATCAGTAGGAAGTTACATACTTAAGTAACTCATATATTTTTGGAGATTCATGAACACATATCAATATTTACAATAACTAAAATATTTTATAAATTCTAAATAATTTTATATCTTAGCTTTATTGAATGATAAACTGAAATTATTTTAAATAATCTTAAAAATGAGGATTCAGATTTGCTTTGGTATTTTTATTATGGTTATATTAAGTTACACAAACATAAAATTAAAAAAAAAATTAAAATTAAGAAACATATAATTTAAATAATGATAGAATATAACATATCTATGTCATTAAAGTATATAGTGGTATGATATTTTAAAATATTTTGTAATTATTTGATTAAAAGATGTTTATTGTTAAAAAAATATTTTAATTTTTCTTAAAAATAAGCAGTAAAAATTGTGGTTGTATTTGAGAAATCATATTATAGAAGTAAAATTTAATTTATAGATATTTTTTTTGCTTTAGTTGAAAGATACTATAGTCAACTAAATATATGAAAATAAAAAAAAATATTCAATAATTTTAATTAAAAACTATTTTAGCTAATAAAAACATATACTTGTTTATGTTACTTAATATTATGTTTAAAAGTAAATTTTTTTTTTCAAATATCAAAATTATATGTGTGAATTTTTTGTTATGAAATCACATTATATAAAAATATATATATTTATATAAGAAAATACAGATATAAAGAAAGTATTTTATTAATTAAAAAGTACATTTTATGTTATTTAAAATATTTTTAATGGATGTTACTATTTTGTTAATTTTCCCTTTTAATGAAATCATATTATATAAACATATATTTTCGTTTTTAATTTTTCCTTTTAAATTTATAGATTTTTTTCTATTATAAATTTTAGTTGGAAATTTTTAAAAAGGAAACTAAATACAAAATTAATAATACTATTTTACTATTTTGTGAACTTTCCTTTTTAATGAAATCATATTATATAAACATATATTTTCGTTTTTAAATTTAATATTTTTTTCCTTTTTATTATAAAAGTTATTTATATTTTAAAAAGGAAACTAAACATAAAATTAATAATATTATTTAAATATATTCATCAAGGGTATCATAGTAATCAACCGGTGTAAGAGTCAACGTGAGCGCGCCACATAGGAAACTGACTTCTCAAATAATATTATAGAGATTTGTCATCTAACCTTCCAAAATAGAAACTATTTTGTCTGACCATTATACCCCTATCTCATTCTCTCTCTCTTCTCTTCTCTATCTTCTAATCTCTTTATCTCTCACACATGACATATTTATGCTTTCATTTTTTCATCATAAATCTCTATTTTTTACTCTGATTCTTTTGACACTCATATTGCTAATGTTATTATCTCACACTAATTTTATTATTGCGAATTTCAAATCTTGAAATATACATTCTTTTATTTGGATAATATGTAAGTTAGCAACTATTTCATTATTTACCCGTTATTATTATATTTTAATAAATTTGTAACCGATACATAGAGTGTTAGCTGTTACAAATAGGATTACGGTTATTTGATAGATAATTGATTAGCGGTTAATATATGTATTTTTATGATAATAGTATTGTTAACATGCTAACCTGTTTGTTAGCGATTTATTTAACACATTAATAAATAAACGTAACCCGATAACAAAATTTGTAGCATGTTAAAATTTTGTCAATTTGCTAACAATTTTTATATCATGTTAAAATTTATAAATATCTCTTAGTGTTCAGTTAACATAATGTGTATCCGTTAAATCTAGAGTTACATGTTTTCGATAAAGTAAGAGGGCATTTTCGTCCGCACAGTGTCAAAAGGTTACTCCTTTTTGGATTATCCACATCCTTGGACATTCGGTCAATTTGGATCTTCGTTTGGTAGATTACACCAATTGTCTCAATAAATTATTAAAGAAAAATATACAAAAAGAAAAAGAGAAAAAAAAGACATAATACGATCAAATTCTTTTTTTCCTTCTCTCATCATCTTTCCCACGCTTTCACGCTTTGCGTATTATTTCGATCTTACAAAAATTAAATAAAAACAATTCGCTCACTCTTTTCTCCTTTGCTGTATCAGAAAAAACTCAATACTCTCCAATTCTAAAGCTCCGTTTCAATGGAAACACTGAAGAAGAACCCCTCCGTAAGAAGAAAAGGCAAACTGGCGAGAACATTCCAGAAAGTATGCAACCTCAGAACAACCTCCACGAAGGTCTCCTCCAACAACGGAATCGGAATCTGTATGTTAAAATCACACAACAACCCAAACTTCGACGCCGACGGCAACGACTCCGACTCCTCCTCCTCCGTCTTCGATCTCAAAAGCACTACCAGCAGCAGCAGGAGCGGCGAGCTCAAGACACGAGAGCGCCGCCGCGCCGTCTTCGAAGCCGTGGTGGCCAAGATCTTCGCCAGCACGACCTCGATCAAAGCCGCGTACGCCGAGCTCCAGATGGCGCAGCGTCCGTACGACAACGCCGCGATACAGGCGGCGGATACGGCGGTGGTGGAGGAGCTCAGAGCTTTATCTGAGCTGAAACGGAGTTTCTTGAGGAAGGAGCTGAATATCTCTCCTCAAGTGGCGGTTATGCTCGCTGAGATCCAGGAGCAGCAGAGCTTGATGAGGACTTACGAGATCACGATCAAGAAACTTGAAACCGAAGCTGCGGAGAAACAGTTGAGAATCGAGTCCTTAAATAAGAATCTCGAGGAGATCTTGGCCGTTAATAAATCAGTTGAGAAGAAGCTAACGGAGAGTGGTTCTTCCGTTTCTCCGTTAGATAACGTTACGAATTTGAATTTGAGCAGTTACGTTCAGGTTCTAGGGTTTACGTTGAGATCCGTACGTAGCTTCGTTAAATCTATGGTTAAGGAGATGGAATCAGCGGGGTGGGATCTAAACGCAGCCGCTTCAGCCGCGGTTCGAAACGCGTCGAGCGTTTTCGCACGCCCGAGCCACCGTTGCTTCGCGTTTGAATCTTTCGTGTGTTGTAAAATGATGGAGAGTTTCGAATCTCCTGAGTTTTCGTTACCTAACGAGAAACCGAGCCGTGAGCGGTTTTTTAACATGAGATCCGTCGACCCGGTTCAGTACTTGACCCGAAACCCGGGCTCCTCCTTTGCGAGATTTGTGCTGCACAAGTACTTGAGCGTTGTGCACGCGAAGATGGAGTGTTCGTTCTTCGGGAACTTGAACCAGAGGAAGCTGGTTAACTCGGGCGGGTTTCCGGATTCGGGTTTCTTCGCTGCGTTTTGTGAGATGGCTAAACGGATCTGGCTTCTGCACTGCTTGGCGTTTTGTATCAGCGAAAACGTCACGGTGTTTCAGATTAAAAAAGGTTGTAGATTCTCTCAGGTGTATATGGAGAGCGTGAAGTCAGGGGACGAGTCTCTCTTCTCCTCTGATGATAATGCAGATATCCGGGTCGGGTTCACGGTTGTTCCCGGGTTTAAAATCGGAGATAACGTGATACAGAGCCAGGTTTACTTATCTCCGGTGACCGGTATTCCTCCGCCGAGTACCTCATGAAAAAAGAAACTCAGAAAGTTTATTTTCACGCGTTGAGGGATTGACACGCGCCGGCGAATTAAAAAGAGCGGTGGCGCGTGTAAAGAGAATGGTGGGACATGATTCATTGGCAGCAGGACTGGCATGTGGGACCTGTTTTGAAAGGGGTGAGAGAATGTGACGGTGACAGAAAATGGCGCGAAGGACAATCATCATCAAAGTAGTTTAGTGACAGAAAATGATTATATGAGAATTTTCCTTTTTTTTTCTTTAAGTTTAGGTTATAAAACACAGCAAAGTAGAATGGCATGGAAGAGGAATAGTATTCTATGTTTTTTTTACATGTTATATATAACTGAAATTTGCTTACAGTGTCTGGAGTTGGTCGGGACCATGCCTGTAAATAGTTTTTGCAGCTAAAATTAGTATTATTATAATATGTTATCTCGCCGTAGCTTTTTTATTTATACAAAAATAAGATATCTTCTAATTATGAAATGTGGAGTGACTTGAAAAGTAAGATTAGAATCGTTTATTTGTTGTAGTCAAACATTTGCGTTGGAGTGGCTTTATTGACGTGCTTAGTTTCTAATGACAGTTTTAAAGTACCATATTAATCAATAAGTATGTGTTGAATAGTAAACATGAGTTTAAGTTATTAGAAAACGTGTAGATAGTGAATTGTTGGGAGAGAGTGAAAGCTAAGATCGTGTTTGGGTAAGAGACTGAGACAGATCTGTGTCACGTAAGACAATCAATCCAGTGAGAACGATTGACCAATAAAAGAGTCCCCACACCCGACCCATTTATATATCTGAAATCTAACTTGTTAGGCAGCAATTAAATGCCTTTGTATAGTAATTGATTCGTTTTATTTATTATAGTTGCATGCGGGTTGGTCTGGCATAAAGTAATGATGAAACGAATAAATTTCAAAAAAAACAATTAATAATAAATTAATAACATACAATGAAACTCAGGAATCAGTTTTTTTTTTTAAGATTCACTCAATACATTTTTGTTACTGTAAATTTTAATCAGTTGGCTATTTGATCTATAAGAGAATGGTCACTTTAACCAGAAACCAACTTTTAGTTATGCTCATGTGTATAAAAAGACAGAGTTCGGTGGATGTCTCAACGAGAAGAGCTTCAGCTGATGGGTCTGACCCACTTGTTTAAACTTTAAGCCAGGAGCAATTCTGGGTTTTACATTGGAAGAGAAGGCAAATATATGAGCAGGATATTATCTCATGAAACTGCTGTACAAGGTTGTAAATATGGATATTGATAAATAATGATCTATAGAGTTTTAGATGAATTGATACTCAAAAATTACAAGCTAATTCATGTTAGAATGGACTTACTCTCAAAATGAGAGATAAGAAACATAGTTCTGATCTTTCTGTACAGAAACATAAGAGTTCAGGGAGCTAATTCTCTTAATTAGAACTCCTAAATGGCGTTTGATATCAGTTTTGGAGTGCAAATTTTGTTTTTGCCTTAAGGCTGTTGCACTCGATGGGCCGGGCCTGATAAGTTAAATGAGTTCATCATAGTCACAATTGTCAAAAAGTCGACTAATCCTAACTTCACTAATTGAATCACAACTCTCACTGCGGGCCTGCCCATCCTGACAATCGATTCTACAACTAGTGTGAAAGCTATCTTTAACGCAAAGAAAATGTATACAAAAATGTAATGCACTTGTCTTTCATTTTGTCGGTTGGTTTTAAAACGACCTCTAATTTGTATTGTAGCCCAAGAGTTGTACCGTGTACGTCCATGATGACTGAGTGTGCTAATATACTACCAATCATATATTTCCTTCAAAAACACGCCCCATTCAATAAATTATGCGTTGCAGTCCAGACGTTCTTATTGGTTAACACACATCTTTTGAACTTTAGAATAGTAAGTAACGTCGAACACTACAACGTTTGTTTATCTGTATTACTGGTTATTTTTAAATTCATTTGCTTGTTTGTTAGCCATTTGATTTGACGTAGCTAGCTATTCTTTTACATCAAGGTTCAAATGATATATAAATTGGTTAGGACAGCTCTTTTGATATATTAACTTATTATTTAAAACATGTGTGGCATAACCTTATATTACTCGGTCAGCGTATATGATATAAAGAATGCACTAAATTGACAAAAAATGAAGTAGGAGTCTTAACAAATTAAGACTATCAATGGCCAACGCCGGGACTGGGAACGGACTGGAGAAACCGGTCAACGGTGGAGAGGTGTCGAGATCGGTGCTTTACGGCGGCGTGAGTCTTTTTGCTTGGCGTCGAGTTTAAGATTTTTCCCTTTGGTAGAGCAGTTAGGGTAGTGGTTTTGGTCACGTGGTTCTTGTCATCCTCTCTCACCGTCAAGCTCTGCTGTTTCTTCATCTCCAACAGCTTTCTTGAAGCAACTGGCGACGGAGAGGCCCCGACAATGACAGCCAAGACTATGAAAAGCCAAATGGTCACTAAGCGAACGGCCATGACAACCTTTGATCTTTGGGGCGAAAATGATCAATTAGAGTCGGAGAAATATATATAGAGAGAGAGATGAATTTAATATAATTCTTAAGACTGGAGGTTGCTTACTTGCTATGAAAGCACGAAGTATCATGTATATATATATGCATAGAGGATAAATAGAGAAAGAATGGGTTACTATTTTAGAATGTTGATAAAAGATGACTAATTAATGAATTGGCGGAATCACTATTTGTATTTTGTGCTTGTTTTTGTTTCTTTTAAATAATAAGTCTAAAGTGAGAGTCTACCACATGCACGCATAGGTCTGGCTTGGTTAGAATTTTCAAACTACAGTATATGCTTTCCATGAAATTGCATTTAATTTGGGAAAAGTAATTGAAAATACAAACAAGCGTTCCAAAAGTCATTAAAGAAGATTCTTGGCAGTTTCAGTCGGTTGTGCATAAAAGAAATGAATCAAGAACTCAAAACTAAAGATAAAATTTTAGACAGCAGCCCGTGTGTCTCGCTTGAATGTGTCTGGACAAGTCTCCTCATTTCCGTGGTGTTAGTCTCTTAAGTTGTAGTCGCTTGAATGACTTAGTTGGTTTTTTTATTCACTTTTTGCTTAAGTTGTTTTAAGTTGTGTTTCCGTTTGTTTCTAGTATGCTATTGTTATTCCCAGAAAGATAAAAATATTACCATTTTAAAATGTGAAAGGTATTTAACTTGCAAGGCGGCCAAAGTCAAAGATTCAACTAAAAAAGAAAAAGCAAAAAATCGTAGGAGACAATTATGACTTGAAAAGAAAGGGATTATTCATAACGGAGAGTATATATGTTAGTATTAATCAGCATGCAGTAATCAGAATAATCTTTAATGGATCAGGTTGAGTCTATGTCGTAATTGAATCAAGTTAATCAATTCAATACATTTTAATTAGTTAGTCTTTTAGTCAACTACTTAATCAATTGGTTAAGTAGGCTCAATCTTCTGGGGTATGGTATTAGCGATTTGATACAATGTAACGCGTGGGTAGAATTAACAAGTTCTGTGCTTGGATGAAACATTCATTTTTGACTTTCAGAATTTTAAATTTTGTTAAGTATACGTCGCATGATCTCTAAATTATCATTTTTTATCAAGATTAGCCTATAAATGTGTATAATCCCATATATTTCAGTTCAAATCATGTGCGTGAAAGGAATTTTGTTAGGGATGAAATTGATGTTTTTCTTAAAATTCAGATGCCGCCGGGCACTATTTTCAACGGCAGTCGTCACACCAAGAAAATATTACATCACAGGGCAGTTTTAAGTTTTTTATATCAGTATGGGACAGATCTTGCTACTAGAGCAGTTTTTTCTAACCAAAATTCACTTTTTACCTATATGCTAACTAAATAAGTTAACTAACCATAAAGTTGATCAACTAAACTTTTGAAAGGCACGAGGATTCTAACATCTTTCTCTCTCCCTTTTTGATTTTACTTAGGCATTTTCTTTTTTTAAATCTCATATGAGATGCTTTTTATTTTTTCTAGCAGCTTCACATCTATGTCACTAATCAGATAATGAAAATAATCGACAACCTAACGGCGACGTTCGATTAGGCGAAATGGCAGCGACCAATGCTAAGAGGGATACAATTTGTAGGGAAGAAAACTCAAGAAAAATAAGAACAAATTGTTGTCGTAGGCACAAATATTGATGAATTTGTGTTCTGGATTCAAGAACTGTGGAACCCTAGATGATGAAAGCTAAAGAAAAGTTGATTTTTTTGGTGTTTATAGTTGACGGATCAAAACGAGTTACAGTTTGAGAACTCCAATTCTTTTCCCCCTCTTTATCCTCAGCTCCTCCATCCAAGATGCCAATGAGATAAAAATCTCAAATTTCTGCAAAATTTGTAATCCTAAGAAATTTAGGAAGAAGATGACATAATTACGATTATGCCACTGGTGAATTAATTATTTTAAAAAAATCATGTACACGTAGAAATGTGTACATATGTACATTCTAAGTGTACATGTTTATTAATTAAGTGTACACATATGATTGAGACACATGTTACATTTCAACATGTTGTAAAGTTATGTACATTCATTAGTGTACATGTGTAAATTAAAGGTTGGTAACGTACATATGTCCAACAAATGTGGTAGTGTACACAATATAGGTGTACAAAATCACAATACACTTTTACAAAATCACAATGTACATAAATTTACATGTATACATAGAGTTTTCGTATACATATGTAAGGACAAAAAAAAATCAGAATGGACATATGATACATGATTTTTTTTTTTTTGATTTTGGCTCAAACATTTTAATTTTGATAATTAAATCGAGTTATTTTTTATATTTGTTTAATCAATTCATACACACTTTTTTGTTTTGTTTTATGTACAACCATATGACGTCCATGTGTACACACAAGTTGTACTATCATGTACAATAAATTTATTTATATAATATTGTCCACGTGTATACCCATGCATAGATAGCCACATCTAAGAGTAATTTTGTTTTTGAACAAGAATAACAAATGACATCTGTGTACACTTTGTGATGTGTACACTTGTAGAAACTTGAAGAAATTATAAGTTAAAGACAAATGGACATGATATTTCGCGTACACTTTGAAACGTGTACATGTGTACGTCAAAAGTGAACCAATAATGTAGAACCATAAATTCATTTATCAGTTATACATTGTAGTATGTTTACATTCATTATAATCCACGAAGCAAGCTTTAACATGTACATATTTGAATAATGTAGAATCATTAATTCACTTATCACATTTTCACCACACGATACATTCCTTTTTTTTTTATTGAAATTTAGGCGTACACATATACACTTCTAAAACATATCCACATGTACGCATTTACTACTCATATTTTTCTTAGTTAGACATTCATGTTAAACATGCTCATGTATGTGAAAGAAACATGTACACATCTGTGTATCACATATGTTAGAACACATGAATATACAAAAATGATTAAAGTGTGCACATAAGGTATTATCCACATAGACTAAGCTACAAAATCAATAAAAAGTGATAAAAAGTAAACGTTTATTGAATAACATAAATCTCATTTTTTATGTATATTTTTCATTCTTAGCTTTCAAATTTATAATATTTGTATACCACACCATTGGGATTATTGGAAAATGTAAACTAAATATTAGGCACAAATGTTTGCTAAAAACTTAGGTCCACCATGTAATCATGTGTACATGTACATATATAATCATGTTGTTTACTTCACGTAAACCACGTTTTTTTGTCTTTATATTTATAAAGCCAAATTTATCTCTTTAACATGTTACATGTACATGTGTATATTAATATTATGTACATATCCACGTGGTTATCCAAAGTACCCTTGTACACGAACATGTGTACACTAACTTAGTGTACACATCCACTGCTCATCTAATTAATTTTTTTTTAATGAAGGGTAATTTTATAATTAGTTCACCTTCTTTTTAGTAGGGTTTTCTGTGTACATTGTACACATTTTGTATACACATGACGAGTGTACATTGTTTTAGTAATAAAGAGTGTACACATGTGAAGACGTACACATGTACACATATAATTGTACACATATGTTTTAAAACGAGTGGCAATTTTGTAATTAAATGATCTTCTTCCTATTAGGGCATCTTGCGTTTCTGCAACTAAATCTCACAGCCGCCATTGATTTTCTTCAAACAATCATCATTTTCTTTCGTTTTTACCTCTAAAACCTAAAACTATTGTAGTAATTAATCAATTAGATCGAAAAATCAAACGAAAAACAAAACTTCCCATAAATTTTGAGTTTTGACAGATTAAAATCAAACGAAAAACAGAATTGCCCATAAACGTTTGCATCTATCTGAGCATGTTGCGACAAAGAAGGAGTTTATTCCAGAGATAGATTATAGAACACAAGCGAAGAAAGAAGCTGGGTTATGGTGCTTTCGATTTACCTTTGTAATTTTCTGGGTTTTGTTATAATTTTGTTTAATCATCGGTGGAAACTAAAATAAAGAAGATGAAAACTATTTTTGATGGTTTTTGGGTTTCAAAAGTTCATGACTTTTTTTTTTAGTAAACTAGCAATTTTTTCTAGTTAGTCTTAGTTAGAAAAAGAAGGTAGAGAGTTAGAGAAAACTGCCCTAGTAGCAATAAGTGACTTAATGTGTAATAAAAACTTGTAAACTGCCTCTGAGTGAAAATTACTCAAAAACAAATGTTAGGCTCAAACGTTTCGTACTTTTCCCGTTTATGTTGTTATTCAAACATATTCAAAGGGATCTTAGAATGTCTAGGATTAGACCAGTATGATGTCTTAACGTTTTCTTTTTTTACTGGAGAGAAATTCACAAAATAGACCTTATAATGTTCAACAACGTTTTTTTTTTAAATAGGGCGAATCCACAAAGTTTCTAAGCAAAAAGCGTTGTTGATAATTTTTTTTTGTAATATCTAAACTATAAGTCTAAATTCTAAAAGCCTAGGAAAATTATGAAAGGCTACTTCTATCTACAACTCAATTACAGAAGGGTTCATCCTTATGTCTCTTTTGAATATTGTATTAGGAACCCGGAGAGAGGGTCTATCCGTGGACTGCACCTCCTCTTGGAGATTAGTCTGGGTCTTTTCATGGGTCTAAGATACCCCTAGGTTAATCAAAGAAAAAAAATTTATATTAGGAGCATTGATTTGTAAAATTATCTGATTTCACTATTTCATCTATATAACAATGCAAAGAGTAAGCGTGTTCACGACATTAATGAGCTAATCATAAACGCGTTGAGGCAGAGAAAAATCAAGAGCATGGCCAGTTCGTACGACTCCAAAATAAGCCTCCACCACTCGACCTTCACGTATAACCCTTTTTTTAACATAATAACAATAGTTTTTACCGGAAAAATATAATATTCTTGTTGCTGTTTTGTATCTTCTTAGTAGATGTAATTTTTTTTAAAAAAATCATCTATATGAACTTTCTATAAAAAAAAAATTCACCTATAAAAATATTGATAAGTTTCTTGAGCTTCCAACTTAAAAATTAATTGGCAATTAATAGAAATTAATGGATTAAATTAATGGATTGGTCTAAGTCACTTATATATTACTCAAGTCCCTTACATATTTCCAATATGAGATCTTTATCCCACCACCCTCCCTCGAGATAATGGTGGTTCTAACAATTAATCTCGCAGAATCCATCATACCCCTACCGAGACAATGTTTTTTCTTCTAGAATAGAACTGAACTTTCTTTGCCATCAGCTAATGGGTTGATCGGGCCACTCTCTGAGCCATTAATGAGTTAGGGTGTGGACCGGCTCTGATACCATAATAAGTTTATTGGACTTCCAAATTAAAACCAATTGACAATTAGTGGATTGACCCAAGTCCCTTATATATTACTCAAATCCCTTACATATTTTCAATATGAAATCTTTATCCCAACACATATGCTTACTGCCCCCAACAAATGTCAAATAAAATAAGCCGACAATTTTAATAAATTAGCTATTGGATAAAGCATTTCATTAAAATTATAAAAAACTATTGGGTCAATATTTTGGAGTATACTATATAGCCAGAATTTTGTTTTTAAATAAAAAAAATCAAATCAAATTTGAGAATTTTTTTTTTAAGTCCGTAAAACTTTTAAACATTCTCCGGAGCTAAATAAAACGTACAATAAATTTTTGATTACTATATGGTGATTTTGCAGTTTTTAAAATGATTAAAGATAATATACGGCCGTATACTTAGCCAATCCATCCTCCCAATTTATACAAATAACTAGTGTTTTCTTCGGTGGATGCAATGTGATGTCCAATACCGTTAAGGGGTAGGTCCTTTGTTTTCATTAAACATGTTTTCATTAATTTAAATTTAAACAGAGGAAAGAGTGGGTCACATGGGAATGTTGTGGTATAACCGATCAACAGAGAAGCATTGGCGCGTTCCGCGTTTTCGTGAACACGTCCGGTCCCATGCATCCTCTCAACTATTCCGTTTTCCTTTATATACACATCTGATCTAGCTCTCTATGTGCATATATTCATATACATAATTTGCTTTAAACTAGTTACACCTATAAGATATGTAGACACGCGTATAACGAAATACATTACAATCACAATTCGTTTTATATGATAGAAGAATAGTATAAGAGATGTAGTAGACACGCGTACAACGAAATACATTACAATCACAATTCGTTTTATATGATAGAAGAATAGCAGAAGAATGATGAAAGAAAAAAACAAAACTATTACATGAAAATAATAGAATGTTCAAAAGCTAGCTTGGTGGTAGTAATATAATAAAAATAAGTTAAATAACGTTTGAAATGCGACGAGTGATACTCCTGATAAAAGAAGTATTTATATTTTATAACCGACTTTTTTAACATTATTTTATATCCGACTATTAATTGCGTACAAATATCCAACGTATATTGTTGATTACTTGTGTCATTTACATTATTTACACTGGATGAGTAATCATAATTCAAGTCATTGTAATCATAATTTACACTGGAACTCATGATATATTAATTTTAAAGATGAATTCTTAACTACTAAACCTTTTCCAGTTTAGCTGTGCTTCACATATCCTCAGCGACAAGAAATCTATCTAGGTGATGCCAATCTTTATTATCTTTTCTTTTTTCCCTCCTGCTGTCTGTAATGGGAGTATAATTTCTGAAGCATAACCCCACATTGCCAACCTTTTTTGGATAATATTTGTCTTTATTGATTTATTAGACGGAATAATATGTTTCAGTCTTTGACAATTCAAGTCTTAGTATTTGATTTGCGGGACAATTATGCTCGTTTTTGTGATTTCCCTTTTCATTTAATTGATAGAATGTTGAATCTTGGAGTTGAATATGAGTCTCAAATGTTTCGCAAAGTTATAATTGATATAGAGACGACTACTTCTCTTTGTCTGGATGTATATTTGACTTGGAATTTTTAAACTACGAGAGACGACGTGTTTGGTACGTTGGGCACAACCTATCACACACTCTGTTGGAAGATATACTTTTGTTATCTAAAAGATAATACATATTAACAAAGCGAAATCTGACCCCTAAAAAAAACAAAGCGAATAAAGGAAACAAGTTATGGGCTGCCAACAATAATTGCCTCGTAGATATTAAAAAAGTTATACGGTCTAATTATAATTGAGTTCCATATTAAAGATATGACATAAATATATATTTTTTTTTTTTGAAAAAGGGCATATATAATATAACATAAATAGTTGTCCACTTTTTGCTTTCAGAATTGAAAACATATTTGGGAAATAATGAAAACAAGGTAGCGGAATTCGGTCGCAAGCTAGGTGTAGTTAATAAGAGTTGGTGAAACAATTTTCATCAACAACCAAGAACATCACTGTTGAAATTGCTGACTTTACTTCTACTAAGTTTCTTTTTTCTTTACTATGATAATATAACAAACATTATAATATATAGAAGGTTCAGAAAACGTTACAATATATGACATTAATTAATTTAAATATTATAAATAGAGTGAGGTTAAGATTATAGCTATATAATGATTTATACAAAAGTATATAATGAATTCGAATTTCATTAACCACATAATATTAACATGACATTAGGGTTGATCTTGAGATTTTAGAAGCCTATATAATTTTTTTTTTACAAATTTATCGTTTAAAATATATTTGAGGTTGATATTTTTTTATCTTTTAAAAATTTGGAAATCTGATGACATATAACAGTTAAGAATGTGTGGTCCAGGACCGGCCTGCATGACATATAACAGTTAAGAAAATGTTTGTTAGGGCATCTCCAACCCAACTCCAATTTTTACTCTAAAATGGAGCAAAAGAGAATATAGAGTAGAAAACATTCCAACACAACTCTATTTTCTACTCTATAATAGAGTTTACTCCATAAATATAGTAATCTATTTTTTGTTTGTTCATTACTCTATTATAGAGTGGAATATGAAGTAGGGATAGAATAATTCTACTTCATATTCACTTTTACTCTATTTTAAAGGAAAAAATAAAGTATTACATTGGAAATGCTCTTAGATCCAAATTTTCTTTTAGTCAAAAACAATTTTAGAGGAAAAAGAAAACATGAGTGGGGCTTTTTGTGAGCAGATAGGGCGTTAATTTATGATCGATGTCAGTGGCTAAGGTATCTGTCTACAGACATAAAGTATTTGTTTGTTCCTCAAAGTGTTCTTTGTGTTTCTCCAAGTAGGTTTTCTTGGTTCAAGACGAGTGTTTTTGTTTGTTTGTTCGAGAACTATTAAAGACGAGTGTGGTCGTAAATAAAAACATTAGTTTCTTGAGCGTAAATGTTTTAGACAATTTTTCATTTTTGTTCATTAAAACGAAGTGATTTCAATTTTTGTCCTCGTCTCATTTGCTCCATTGAACCGACAGTAGTTACTAATGTTACGTACATTTAGCAACAAAGAAAATGTTACGTTCATTTTAGCAAAAGGAAATTATGTTACGTACATGTGTGTTTTCACTAAAGACTGAACAAATTCAATCTCTGTTTGGGCCGAAACATCTACATTTAATAACGATGATGACACTTTTGGACGGCGCTTGCAGAAAAACATCATTTAGTTTTAATACTTCACTAAGATCCCGATCGCTGAAAGTCAAAGAAGATTCAATTAACAGTAGTTTCTCAGGCCCAACACACACGAGACGTGGGAACAATACACTATTTTTTATGGACTGCAATAGCAAGAACTCGGAAAAGTTTTAGTCCAATTCTTTTGATAGACTGCTCATAAAATTTTAATCCAATCCTTTAGTGGACTGCAATAGTAAGAACTCATAAAACTTTTAAGTCAAATTCAATAAGCTATGATTAGAAAGTACATACGTCTGTATCCTGACTTCTAATATGTGATCTTGAACATGCACACTTCATATGTAGACTATGTAGTGGTAATATTTTTTTCTAGCTCATTCATTTCAGATCAAATTGTGCAAATTATTAACCGTCACTATTATATATTTTGCTAAGTAAATAATTAGGTTAAAACCTAATTTTAAACTAAATAAATTTTATAATTGATCAAATTAGTAATTTGTAGAGATAATATTGTAGTTGCAAAACATAGAAATTTAATGGAACGAATATATAACACTCTAATTTGTTCTCTCATGATGTAATTTCACGCCCAAAAAAAAAATAAAAAGTGTATGAATCGTTCGAAATTTATAGATATACACTTAATTATTACAAAATTTAGTTTTCTTTTGTATGGATAATCATCACCATATTTTTCTTACTAATTGTCTTCTTTTAGTTTGGTACTCCTACATATTAAAAGGAGCACAAGATACAAATTTATCTTTCGCTGTCTAGTACGCATATACAGACTACAAAGTACAAACTTATGCAGAGGGGGTTGGACTGCCGCAATTTTTAATAATAAAAACTCTAAAAAGTCAGAACTCCAGTTAATTTGAACATATATAAATGTACACAAACTTTAATAATATTAATTACAGAGAGTTTGGCAGGCCTAGTAACGTGAATCATATCACTACTAATTAACTCCTTTGTTTAGTCGTGCTATTATTCTTCGAGTATAGTTTATTAAAATCATGTACCACCAATCCTTAAGTTAATGTTTCAAGAGATAATTTCTCACAAATAATGTTTGTTTAATCTCAATGTAATGAGGTTTCTAGATGTCAAATTGATTACCATTTTTTGTCGTCAAGTGATATTCAGGATCTAACAAAGTATAAAGTGTCAACACTTTTTTAGAGTTTAAGTAACTTTTGGATCATTATTTTTGATTGATTTGGCAACAATCTTTAGTAACTGCTATTCTAGTAAATTTCTTATCAGAACCATATGACAAATGAGCTTTTCCCTTTTCAACGTTCTACTCTTGAGTCTTGACCAATGTAAAGTATACAATAAAACTGACATCAATTACATACACATAAAAATGGCAACCATTTTTATTCAGCCAACTACATTGCAATTCAACCCACATAAATTAAATCTAAATCCAGAAAATTTAAATAGACTAAAAGAAGAATTCTCAAAGAGTATAGTGACAAAGTAAAAAAAAAAGGAAAATACATAATCAAATCATACTCTTTTGTTTTTGTTTTTCTTTTTAATAATAAGTAGTTTATAGAGGAGAGATCACCGGAGTTGCGCCGTGCCTACAACGCTTCCCATGTGAGCGACAATAAAAATACCACCACGTGTCAAAAGATCTCAACCTGTGACCCAACTACGCTACTCCGGTGACGAAACACCACCGAACACTCCGGCAACTCGCCAAGATCCGCGAACAATGACTCATCCTCCTCACCCATCGGGAAAAACACCGCCACGTCATCCTCAGCCGTCTTTTTCTCCAATGAGAAAATGGGACTCTCGAGAACCGTGGAAGAAGTCGTTTCCATCTCACTAAACCAAGCAAACTCGTCGACGATGCAAGACGGCGTCGTTTCAATCTCTCTCCCCATAACCATAAGTTTACTATTACCATCCTCCTCTTCCAGCTCCACCTGCTCGGGTTCGGGTACTTCTGGTTCGGGTTTGGGTTCGGGTTTTGGTTTGGGACCGTTTCTAGAAGAAGAAGCGAGAGGAGGATGGTTATGCTCAGAGGTGTAAGTGATGATAATCATCGTTGGATCGTCTCTGCTTCTCTCCACTTGCTTCCTTGCGGGACAACCTTTTGTGCTACTACAACGGTAATAACCTCTAGGGTAAGGAGATCCCTTAATGGGCTTTTGTCCGTACTTACGCCAGGCCCATGAATCTGACGGTGGTGTTGTGTCACCTTTGTGCCGTGATCCTTCTATTTCTTTCATCGGTACGTTCACTACTCTCTTCTCCATGGATCTCCTACTGTTTATGTATTAACAAGTACATCAATATAAGAATATAATTTAGTTAATAATAATCATTAGTGTTTCATGAATTTATTTCATAATTTTAATCAAATATGTGTATATGTACCTTCGCTTAGGTGAATGAGAGTAGATGACAGCGTTGAAGGCTGGAGAGTTTGGTGATTCGGGTCCGGTTTCTTGGCTGCTTTCGTGATCATTGTAGCTTCTTGCTATATCTCGACCTCGTTTCATGTTTATATTATCTATAGACTATATAGTTATATATTTACAAATATTGAGATAGGAAAGAAGTATCGAGCAATGATATCCGACCAAGAATCTGATATTTCGTCGCTCTTGATCCTTTTTTTGGAAGAGATCTGAGTTGAAGAAGGAAGAGACGAGGAGTAGAAGTAGAGAGAGATAAAAGAGAATAGAAAATGGAGAGAAGGTGGAGACGAAGAGGAGTTGTGTATGAAAGAGGACGTGCGAGCATATGTCAATTTAATCTCTCTACTAGTTGTTATTTTATACAATAATAATACTTAATATCCTTATCATTCAAGAGATGGACCCGGGTTGATTGTTATTTTAGTAGATAATAATTTGTCTATAAGGCGATGGTTACATATGATCACACCCTTTGTTTATGATATGATAATTTTATTGCTTGGTTTGAAGATGGGGTTAGGTTTTAATAGTATACACTTGTTTTTGTCTTTATTCACCATCGTTCCAACTTTTTTTAACAATGTATTTAAATGGTTGGAAAATGATTAGATTCATGGGGTTGTGTAGTTTATGTGAACAAGGAAATGGGAACATATATGATCAAACCATTGGTTTAAAGATTTGTTTTAGATCTAAAGTTGATTTCTATCCTTTTCAAGAACTTTTCCATTTACAAAAGTTTATTAGTGTCGCATGTAAGAAAACCAGATTAGGTCTCTAGCTAAATTAAACTCTGATTAGGAGTACATATATTCTAGTTGAACAAATTGAATTCTAAATTTAATTCCGTTCTATTATATTTGTCAAATACTTAATAATGTACATCTTATTCATTTGAATTGGTTATATATCATGATTTCATATGTATTGATCAAATTCTAGACAAAAGCTTTATGTTAATATATACAGAACCTTTCTGATCATCTATATATATATATATGTGTGTATATATGTTTCGTTCCTTACTGTAGGATATCTATTTCTTGGTTTGAGTAGTATTAGATTGTAGATATGATTGTATCATGTATTACTATTAAAAGAACTACCACTTGTTTTAGCACAAAAAAGAACTACCACTTGTTAACGCATGAGTTACTTATCCACTTTTCTGTTTATGTTTATAACTTTATGGATTTGTTAAAAGAAAAAACTCTATGGATTTGTTGGGCATCTTGTGTTGGCAATCCCAAAAACTCTAAAGTACGAGCCGTAACTATGAGTTCAATATTAAAATTAAAGTTCTTGTGACCTTTTCCTTCACCAAAAGCAACATCATCAGCTGATGAAACGCATATATAATTATAGTTTTTTTTTGTTGGCCAAAATAATAATTATATGTATCATGTCTGGGATTTAATAACTTAAAATTCTTATTTCTAATCATATAGATAATCTTTTTTATGTGTGACGATTCCTTTACTGATCAAAGTTTACTCTTTCTTTGCGCTGATCCAATTAGAGACAATAAAATGGAATATATGAACTGATCACCGAATCCGTAGTACGTAAATGATACTGTTTAATAAGGAAAAAAATGTCTACTCCTCAGGGCAGGTATCAAACAGCGAAATTCTCACTAGCCAATTGTCATCCTTCTTGATTGTTTAACTAGGTATCTTTAACTGCACTTCATTTGTATCATAAACACTAATTATGTTTATTATTTTATTTCTTACTAATCACTAATTTTTTCTTTTTTAATTCTAATAAAATATGTTTCAATCTACAAAAGGAAAAGAACTTGATGAATTTACCCTGCTGCAAGAGACATGGAGCTCCAAATTCAGTACTTCTGGTGAATATTGAATTTGGAACGCATCATCTGAATGCATAAAATAAAAGTGAGCTAAAATAAATAACTTATGTTGCAATTTAGCAAACCATAAAAATTGAAGGCTTTTAAGTCCTAGTTATAAATTATATATTCATTCATGATAATATAATATTGGACACGATGAATATTCTTGGTAAGGTTGGAAAAGTAAAAACAATCGTAGCTAGGAAAAATCTAGTAGAGATAAACATTTCCAGATTTTTACGTTATTCTTTTATACTATATGTTCCCATGGAGAGACAATATGAAATCGAGACTTTAAACTGATATTTCATTAAATAAATTGCAGCATTGCGAATACGTTATTCGCCTTACAAGACAAAAAAAATATTGATATAGTTACAAGATTTCTATTTCAGATAAATATTTTATTAATATCAACAATGAAAAAAACGAGTGGTATGAAACTATGAATTGATAAACAAAAATATTTCGCGTGTTGACTTGGCTTCTTATTGCCATCATCTTCATCGTTTTGTCCAGTTTGAAAAACAAACGCAGCCCCTGTTGTCGATTTGCCATATATCTACTACTTTGCTAGAATCCACTCAATTCACAGATCTTTAAACACATGGTTATTTTATAATTATAGTAGAAGCATGGTTATTTTATAATTATTGTAGTTATATAAAGTAATTAAAACACACATAGTTACAGAAAGTACCCTTATGAGATCCATGATAATTAGTCAAGAAACAGTATGCTAAGTTTAGATATTTTTGTCATAAGTTTAGTGAAAACTTAAAACGTAAAATATACCAACTATTTCATAGGTTTTGACAAGGGAAATTGCTGATTATTTGTATAAACTGAAATGTATTGATGCGTGAAGCAATGTGGCTACAATATAAATCAATTCAACAATAATATAGCCACGATTTGGCAACCTATATTTATATATGTTATTGGTTGACTGCATTAACATATCTTATTGGTGGCTAATCTCATGGAATATTATATTTTAAGAAATGGGACTAATAGTTTAGCATCTCTGACTTTTCCTTAAACCTCGCCGTGGTTCTTGTACAACATGTCACGAATTATTTTTATGATTTCAATATTTCTAGATATTTGTTATCCTCTTGTATTTTGATATTTCTTTCCAACCAATATTTCTAGATTAATAATTGCTATATTGCTATATGCATGTATACATATGAATCATGCTACATTAATCATGTGTCTCATAATGGAAGCTCTAGTGTTCTAGGGATCTCATAGTTTGATAGAGTTAATTTAAAACACACAAAAATACGCAACATGGAGAAATTTTTTCAACCTCCCAATACATAACTGAATCATAGATAAGAAAATATGTAACATGTTTTCATCTCTTGGGCGCATGTAAAACGTTATATATGAGGATGGTCTCATGCAATGATTTACAGTCCGATGAAAAACTTGTGTAATTTTTTATGTGC
>CAKOAT010208487.1:251411-333911 GCA_932364175.1 Eruca vesicaria subsp. sativa
CTGGCTTCGAATCCCCACAGCTGCAAACATTTGTGCGGGCCACGAGGGTATTTACATGGGCTGCTCTCGCCCTCCAGACCACTTCGCGTAACCAGGGGCCCTTAAGTGGAGGCTTAAAAATCCTGTAATGGCATGGGCTTAGGCCCGGTGGGCTAGTCGATCACGCTTAGTGGTCGGATACTGGATTATCAAAAAAAAATTTTTTTATGTGCTCTACGCATGTAAAACTTTCCGCCTTTAGTTTTATGTGCTCTACGCTTGTGTAATTTTTTGAATATAATCCTTTCACCTATATGCGTTTATTGTAAACATGGGTTTTAAGATAAATACAATTTCACATTATTTTAATGAAATGTTCTAAAAAATCGCTAAACGTCTAATAATTTATAGAAGATTATTGTTTAAATAGGAGTATAGGCCGATTTTTTGAACGATCAGAAGGACGTGTAGGCGTTGTCTAAACCGATTTTTAAAACAACGAGATTGAAAACACACAAAAATACTCAAAAACAAAGCTTTTAGAGACGAAAGCTATTAGCTTTGTTTTACAGAGCAATCCACTTTAATAGAAAAAGATTTTTATAGGTTTTGTAACGAAACATTAAATGCTAAAAAGGAGTAAAGGAGAGGCATGAATCGACGTCCTGTAGGCATGGTTTTCGGCGAGGTTCTCTTCGTCGGCGATGGATGTTTCACTTCCCTCATTAAAGTGAGTCGCTGCCTTTGGGCATTCTCCCTATCATTTGTTCATTTTTATTCTTCTATTGGGCTTTTATATTCTAGAGTGGGTATGATGTAATACATGGTTATGCTCTTGTTAGCCTTCCTATAGCAAAATATATAAGGTAATGAAGGCAATGTTCCTCCGTACTGACCTGGCTTGAGCATAAAGCATACTCGTTAACTACGTCTCACCTTCTATATTCACACAAAGAGGAAGAGAGATCTCCACACAATCAGAGAAGAACCCTCTCAAAAACAAGTAAATTGGAGCTTACTTATTTGCAGAGTTTTATGGATATGATCGCAGTAAATAGTTGAATTATTGGCGCAGAAGAATTACCGGGCAAATCTCCTTTGGCAGAGAACTCACTACAAAGCAATGCATAAAGAGATGCAAACGTCAAGTAATGGTTTCCTGCCAATAGAGATCTTGCCCTGTAATTCATTTTCACCTTTGATATATCACATCTCTCCACAACTGTAACCTGAAATATTCAATGTTTGTATTTATATACAATCTTGGAGAGAAGCATATTCCATGGTACAATGCTACTGGAATTTAATTAGTACTGAGGTTTTATACCGAGAATGATCTCTTCTTCTCAGTATACTTTCTAAGGAACTTTTTTTCATGCCACAAGTTTTATGCTTAGACATTCCTAAATAAAGAGCAGTCCACCACTTTTCTTTTCACGATATTAAAATCCGTGGCCACATCGTCTGCGGCACATAACAAATCAAAGTAAAAAATAGTACATGCATCATTTCAGTTCACAATACCAATCTCTAGTTTTAATCAAAGAAGTCAATACCAGTGTATATTACCTACCATTTTTTTTGTTGCTAAGAAGTATATTACCTACCATGTGCTAATCCTTGTGAATAAAAACATGGCTTTATAGTTTTATGATATATATATTTTTTTTGAATGAAAGGCTTTCAATTTTTTTAATGATATTTATTACATTATATTATAGATCATCAATTCGTTATACTTAGAACTCCCAATCCAATTAGTCTGATTTGGAAGGGTTTATAAGACCACTTGTTTAGGTGTTCTATTTAAAGTAATGACAAAAAAATAAAAGAATGCTTAATGTGGAAAGAGGAAAACGGGTGGTAGTTCATTAATTATATAAAGTTAAAAGTGATTCTCGAAATGGAAGATCCGGGGGAATGTTCTTTTTATTTTATGAAGCTTGTACGTGAAGATACATAAATTGCAAATGTTCAAGGAAAAAAGATACATACATTGCAGAAGCTCGAAACTGCAATTTACATGAACTACAAAATTATAATAATATATACATAAATATATACGTCATGCTTGATGCTGCTCAATAAAGGTAAATCAACTTTGTAAAAAGTCCAAAGTTCTAATTCTGTCACAATATAAAAAGTATTAAAGCAATTGACTATATTTATATAGTCATTACTTTGGAGATTCTTTCTTTAAAGATCCGATCATTTAATTATCCATTCATATTAAATGGAAGTGACGAAACTGGCATAGTACTTTACTTTGTATCCTATTCTTGTATCACTTTTTAAGATTTGAGATTTTGTTTGAATAATGGCTCAAGACAAAACGTTCTTAGTGGCAGGTATGTAAAGGATATTCTCAAGTATATCTAGCTATACCGAAGATCAGAACACTCGAAAAACAAGAAGAAGATCAGAACACTCATACATTTACCATTCGTGAATTGTACCATCTTCCCTTACGTTAATAATAAGCGTGCGTGATAGTGGAACTGGAAGCCTTATGATATATAAGATTTCTTGAAATTGTACTTACTATAATGAGGTCAAAAATCGATTTATACATTGTCATCTTAATCTAAAATTATAACTTAAATCATCTTTATTTGTATTTAAAATATCAGAAATTCCTACATTTAGTTTAAAATTTTAGAGTTAACTCAAAGCCGGCTTTGAGCTCCGCCTTGGGGTCATTAGTCTATTATAGCTAGGCTTTAGAAGCCTCTTTGATTAAAAACAGGCACTGGTCTACTTGGTAAAGCCTCATAAATATATATATGATTGTTCTTGTGGTTGATGGTCTGTGTCATATGTACAGACGGACTACAAGGAAAAACCATAGCTCAAATACTCGAGTGATGCATTGCTAACACATTTTTAGGAAACAAAACTTAAAACATTTAGAGATTGATCGATTTCTGCATAAGCCTTTCATTTTGGTAGTTATTCCAAAAGAATATTTTATGAGAAAGTTCCGAACTGGAGTTGAATTACAAGGAGTTTGTCCACTTGACAGTGCATACATATATGCTTCAATGAAACATGGGATGTGCCACCGGATATGCTAATATATAAGTCATAATGTGCATAAAATTAAACCATATACACTCTATATATAGTGTTGCTGCGGTCAAAAGTTAGTTATCACTCAAAATAAAATGAAACAATAGTGAGGAAGATCTATAGTTGGGAAGAAAAGAAAATGATGCATGGTTGGGTTACAGGGCAAATACTCCATTGGCAGATATTTTCACTACATCTATTATCTAAATATTAGTAATAGTTGAGATGTATGAAAAATGATTTACTGCCAAAGGAGATTTGCCCCGCAATTCATCTTATGCAAAAGAACATACATGAATCATCTATCACGGTCACAATGGAATGGTAAAATATTTTTTTGACGGTGAAAATCACTTATATATATATTGAGTGCATTGATATAGTAGATGTTGTTTCCACTGTAGTAATTTTTAGGAAAATTAAATGTAAAATATCATAGGCGCGCGCATATCATATGACTGATCTCAGTATAAGCAATATATAGCATGCACGTTAAAGGAAAACAAACTTCTTTTTTTGTCGAATAGGAAAATAAACTTTTTTTTTGGGACTAACAATAGGAAAAGAAACTTTACCATCACGTTCATCAACGATAAAATCGAAGGTCGATCGAGTCGGATTGTGGAATGCACGGTTATGCAGGTTAAAAACAAATGAAACTTATGGTTAAGAATCAATATGTTTGAAGTTGGCCCATCCTGATAGGTTGGCCGTAACTAAAACGTGCTACGGTCAAATATTTAAGTGTCGTCCTCTTTCGTATGGAAATATTGTTAAGAAATTGGATGACCCTTTTCTCAATAGTTGACAAAAAATATGATTGGCTCTTCGACTAACACAGCGTCTCTCCAGATAGCGGATGACCAACGCGTCATGATTAACGTGTTCGTCTATGGGTGTCCTCTGTCCAGCTTCGGGTATTATTTGTTAGTAGTTAACTAGGAATATATCAGATTTAGGTTTAATCATTATTATAATCCTTTTTTGGTCTAAAAATCTGACAAAAATCTGATAGTATTATTACTCCCTCCTCTTTTCATATGATGTTTTAAGTTAGTTCAAGGAGATTAAGATTTTATTGGGAGAATGTATTTTTAAAGATATGATGTATTACTCCCTCCACTTTTGTGAGAATGTATTTTTAAAGATATAGTTTTTAAATCATTTAACCAATTATAAAAAAATGTAAAATTTTATTGGATGAATAGTTTTCAATAAAATTAAAATTAATATTAAAATTTCAAACATATTTTCAAATTTCAAAACATCTTATATTTTGATACAATATAAACCGAGGGTGTATTAATTGTTATTACAATCTATCTCTCTATTCCAGCTGAAACTTTGACTTCCCCTACGTGTAAATGGAAATGTAAATGTGTAATGTGAACAAGACTAGCACTACGACATTATTTTTAATCTCCTTGCTGTTACGTGTTAAGAGATTAATGTAATATAAAAATGTTTGAGAATGAAAAACGTGAAACAAATATAGAAGTATGCAAGACACAGTAAGTTCTAACCATACGTACGTGTGATACGTCAATACCTATTTATACACAAGTTTACTTTCTCTCACACAATCACCCACCAAGTTTCTGAAGCTCTTCGGTTCATGAGGGCTCGAGAGATGGAAATAAGCGAGAGCTCAGTAAATAATTATAAACAAAATCCAGATACCAAACCCGAAGGAGATGTGTTGGAGGCACGGAGAACCAGAGGAGCATCACGGAGGAGTAATAGAAGAGTGAGTGTGTTTGATTTAGAAGCTGAGGAGACAAAAGGGTTTATAGATTTAGGTTTTGTCTTCACAGAAGAAGACTTGAACTCGGAGTTGTCGGAGATTCTTCCCGGACTGCGGACGTTTCTCCACCGGGAAGAACAGAGTAAGAAAGATTCGTCGGTTCCCAGACCATACTTGTCGGAAGCATGGGAGTTTCACAGTGATAAATGGAGTGGAAGATCAGAGAAGGTTTCAATGGATATAGATTTGAGAATGGCTAAGTTATGTGGTGACAGGTACATGAAAGATAGTCTTAAATGGTGGGCTCGTTCTGTAGCTTCTAATCTCAAATGAGATCCAATCTTATTTTACCTTTTTTTTTTTTTGAACACACCAATCTTATTTTACTTATTCTTCATTAATCTTTGGTAGTCTCTATTAATCTTTATTATTACTATTGTTTTGAGTTTTCTATATAGAAATTTCTAGATTAGTCTTTTGAGATGTTGAGCCCAAAAAAAAATTGATTTAACGCACAAGACCAACTTGTGGTTAATCTCTCTATTAGAATACATGTTGGTTTAAGATGCAAGAATGTAAAACAAACACTTTTTGGTCAAGAAAACAATGTGATATATTATTGGAGACGATGAATATGAGTTTCCAATTTAAAACTAATCATTGGTAAATATAATGGTTCAAGTCCCTTATATCTTATCTCCAACAAAAACAACACAAAATTATAACATGAGATCAAGCTCCTAAACTGAGATCTTCATCACACCGGTAAACTTTTAGCACAGAGTCACTGATAGACAAGAGTTACTTTTGACTTGAGCATAAAAAAAATCTCCGTTGCCGGAACTCGAACCCGGGTCTCTCGGGTGAGAGCCGAGTATCCTAACCAGCTAGACTACAACGGATTGATGAGCTCAAGCTCTGAACTTGAAATCTTCTTGTCACCGGTAAACTTTTACCACAAAGTCACTGACGACACCTTTGACTTGAGCAAAAAAGTCTCCGTTGCCGGGACTCGAACCCGGGTCTCTCGGGTGAGAGCCGAGTATCCTGACCAGCTAGACTACAACGGATAGATGTTACGCTATGTCTCTTGACATAAGAAAACAGAAGCAGCGCAGGCCATCCTCAGGTCAAGAAAAAAACTAATACAAGGTGTAGAAAAATTGAAAAGAGAGTAGGCAATAGAGAGCATATGTGCCTAAATCTTAAACATTACTATTCTTTTCGTTGATCTGAAATTTTTGATGTTTTGTTAGTACAAAATAGAATGAAGACACTATATCATTGATTCCAAGTTTGTAATTCACTAAGAAACATTATGAAATCTGTTGAACTAGAAATGTTTTCTACGAGAGTTAAACATCACGGCATCGTTTTGGCCATGACTCAACTTCTTCTCTTCAATCATCTCTTGAGATCGTCCTTCCCAGAGCCGGCGCGAAGGAAGCTCATGCTTCTTGCCGCTTTTAAGTAAAGAAAAATCAGGCAACAAAATTTCCTAAAGCAACCCTAGCCTTTTTTTTTTTTGAAACACAACTTACTTTTTCATTCATACTTAACTTGTGCAGTTACAATAAAAAGAGGGAATTAAACATCCTCTTAGACTAAAAACATAAACAACTCTAGCAAAATAAGTTAAGATAGATAGTTCTTCATAAGAAGATGACAGCGAAATCAAGACAAAGCTTGACTGCGTCGGTAATGCTTTCACGACAAAGTCGGATAGCTGAGAAATAGTCATATGTGACGTTGAAAACCAGCTTTCACCTACGAGAAAAACCGAAGTAATCTCAGTTGCATCTTCAGGCCCCGTACAGACCGCTACACAAGATTGCAAACCGGTGAAGAAACTGAAACTGATACTTGATAATGAAACCAAGGAAACATCTCCTTTCATAGAAAGAAGGTATGGTGATAAAAGGTACTCGGTCGTGAAACCAAGGCCAGGTGAACCCACCTGTAAAATCATCCCACAGGAGAAATATGGCAACAGGCAACGAGAGAAGCTGGAAATCTCGTACACAATAACCCAACCATCAAAAATCAATAAAGATCTGATCATTACTTCAATACTTATGGGCTCTAGAACAATTAAACTTGAACTTCCAGACTTTGTAACACATATGGGCCAGGCCCAATCAAACTGAACAGACAGCTCACACTTTGCTGTCGAACTGGAAAGAAACGCGACGGATCTGGACTGTACCTCGGTATCAGAAGAGAAGACACCGATAAGCTACGCCGGAGATGAACCGTACAGTCGCTGGAGAGGATACACGCCGGGGAAAATGGCTTCACTTTGAGCAGTGGAGATAATGAAGAGCTGCCGATGAAGTTCGGATCTACTCTCGTGAAACTTGTAGATCTGGTGCTGTATGACTGGAAAGGAGCAAACCACGGTGAGATGTTGGGCTCAGGTCTTCCCAGAGATGTAAAGAGAGAGCTTATCGGTTGAAAATTGAGCTCCATAGGCGGTTTAATGGCTTGGACAGAGTCGACATCATGACTTGACCTACAGCAGCCAGAGGTAGATTCGACGGGAATACTCGCCGTGAACCTAAACAGAGCGGTGGTGAGAGAGCCCTCTCGACGCATCACCGAATCAGAGACCAATCGGAGTGAAAGAGTCGCCGGAAAGACTACGCCAAAGAACCGTAGCACTCGTCTTCGTGTTGAAGTCCGTTGAGATCTCATTCCTCCGAAAATCAAAGAGAAACAGGCCGGAAACCCAGTGAAGAAGAAGTACAGGAGAACAAAGGTAGGAGAGACAAGCAGCGCCGACAAGGGAACCCAGCGCCGGCGAGAAACCGCTTCGCCGGCGCCAGGGAACATGGTTCTTAAGGACGTCTCGGGGTTCGTGTCTGAGAGGCTAGGGCGAACTCTCTTTTTTTATTTAATTGATTAATAATATGATTGGATACGTAAGCAACCCTAGCCTATTGTTTCATTTCAGTGAAACAAATTCCCATTTGTTCAGCCCAGGTTAGAATCTTTGAACCTGCATGTTAAGATATCAATTTTTCTTTTATTTAACAATAATGTGACCGTTTTTTATTTATTTTGCTTCTAGTCTCAATAATGTCAGGACTGGATCATCGGCTCTGAATCCTTCCACCTCTCGCCTCTGTATAGTTGAGATAAAAAAAACCACACGCTTAGATTCCTTCGTCAACAGACATAATGAACATGAAGATGAAAGATTCAATCTTCCAAAATAACTGTTCCTGAAGACTGGTTGACTGGGCAGTAGCTCAATATATTATGCATCAAAACGATAGAAAATACAACTTATTAAAAAAAAAACTTAAGTAAAAGCTGAGTATCTAGAACCAGCAGATGCAAGCTGCAGTGGTCCGGATTGAGGATAGGGAATCCTGAGTCCCTGGCCCTGGTGCTAGAGGTGGATTCTTCACGTCCCCATCAACCTGATTTAACCAAAAATACACCATAAATGAAGTTAGCTATTAGAACTAAACATGCCAGAATCTTCTGATCATCTCATTGTAGACATTTAAATCTCATAAAATGCCTTATCCCATTTGGATTTCTTGTCAGGTCAACCATCAGGGGGAGACATGTCAGTTGGGAAGGCAATGTATCCACTAACACATGAGACTTGTCAAATTCTTAAAATCCATCAAATTTTGGAGAGATATATGTAGCTGAGGTATAATTAAAATCCCCCTATACATTAAAAGAGAAGTCACTTTGACACATGGCACTCACACGGCCCTTCTCAGAAGAATTCTATCGATTCTATTGGTTGATTTTTTACAATTTATTTTTTTGATTTATTTTTACCATCGACGCTACTAAAAAGGAAATCCATTTAAATACTTACCTTTTGTGTTTTCTCGATTCAAAGAACATCCTTTTGCGATCCTTTCTCTATTTAATTCATTAAATACTAATTAAATATTTTAGATGTGAGAGAAACAAAATTAATTGACAATATATTTTCACTTTTAAAATCATGCATTTAAAACAAAATTAATTGATAAGATATTTTCTCTCGAAAACCAATATTTTCTCACGAGATGTTCTCCTTTAGCTTTATCAACAAGATATTCCAAAAATAATATTACCTTAAAAATATAAGATTTATTGAGAATTTATTAGAGAATATGTTACTTCTTAGCTTATCATGCAAGCTAAATCATTGAGAAACGTCCATCAATTTACTATAAATAAGACATTCACAGTAGAAGAAATGANCAAGCTAAATCATTGAGAAACGTCCATCAATTTACTATAAATAAGACATTCACAGTAGAAGAAATGAAATCATTGAACTTTGTATTCTGAACTTTTTATGTTAATAATGTTCTGAATTTGCTTTTCTTCTTATTTTAGAACATTAAGCTTTTATATTTCATGAGAGCTGATTTTTCTTTTGGTTTATATGCAGATATCCGATTATGACGATTTCTCCACTGAAGCTATATATGATTTGATTGTACACCTCTTTGATATATCATTTCGATAACATCTTTGTTCCTCAATCTGGTAAAAAAAATTCTCTATTTAATAACATCTCTCAGCTATATCATCTCGTGAATAAATTAAGAGCTGATTTTTCTTTTGGTTTATATGCAGATATCCTATTATGACGATTTCTCCACTGAAGCTATATATGATTTGATTGTACACCTCTTTGATATATCATTTCGATAACATCTTTGTTCCTCAATCTGGTAAAAAAAATTCTCTATTTGATAACATAGAGGTGTATAATCATTTAATTTCATAACTGTTCTTCTTAATTTATATTACTTATGGGTTATATTTAAAATTTTTATTACATTTTCTTTACAGGTTTCTATGGGATTATGTTATATATTTCTATAGATTTACAATATATCAAAATCAAAATTATTTATTATTCTTTATTTTTATACTCATATTATGGTATTAGGAAAGATATACCTTGTTGGTAAAAACTTTTAATTAGTTAATCCGTTTATTAATAATTTACCCTATTTTGTTATCAATTACTTGCGCAAGTTGATATGTTGATTACCTTATTTTGTCATCAATTACTTGTCTTAAATGGTATGTCAATTATTACAAATTTATGACAGTCAATTTTTAATATCTTTCTTTAAATTGCTTCATGGCATATTATGAATTTTTTTCCAATTTTTAATATATTTCTTTAAATTGTTTCATGCCTTATTTTAAATTAATATAACTTGCACAAGAAAACTAATATTTAATTCAAATCAGCTTATGATTTTGTAGATCTAATAACTTTCTTTATTCAGTTTAAATATTTATTATAAAAAATTAATATTTTCTGCTTTGCCTTCTAAATCGGTATTACACTTTATAATTGCTTAGATTTTATAGTTACAATAGCATACTAATGAGATGAACTATTTCTCTTGCAGGTCATGATGTTGCAGTCCTTAGGTGATATTCCTTGTGGTGGTTTTTTAGGAACTCATTTGTCCAAAAGAAAAAACCAAGAAGATCATGACAGTAACCTTGGAGGATCAACACTCTGTCAACAAAAAACATTCCCACAAAAAAATCAAGGGCGAGTGATCTCGATTTTTTTTTTTAAAATATTTATTTGTGAATAGTTTCCAGGAACAACACATTTAGTCTTTTATCACTATCCATGTTATTCATTATTATTTATTTCAAATAAAAACACATTGAGTCTTTTCTTGTGCTCATGACAATTTTTAAAATAATTGCATTGTAATAACACTCATGTTTTAGTGATAATCTGCTGGAAGAGATGAAATTATCTAATTTTCGTTCTAATGACATGTTATTATTTAGTCAATGTATTTGTTATTGTTTTTTTAGTTATATTTTTACTATATTATTTTTTTCAGATCTCAATATATAATAAGGTCATTTTTATAGTTATTATTATCGTCATTTAACAATTATACTATTACTTGTTTATTATTTAATTCTCACAACTTGCCTTGAATGAAAAATATGTCCACATTTACCACATTAATGATTACCAATTAATGATGATTACAACATCACGTAACATATACTCCCTCCGTTCCTAAATGATTGATGTTCTGGAAAAAAATCAAATTTCAAAAAAATTGATTTTTTTACCTTTTCAATGTATAATTTAATGAAAAATTGTAAGTTTCAAAAAAGTTAATGGTGTTTATTGAATTTATATTGGCTAAAAGCTATGGAAAATTTTTATTCATAAAAACAAATGCATTTACAATCAAAATTTAATGAGTTTTCTTAATATATGTGAAAAGTCTAAAACATCATTTTTTAAAAAAACAGAGGGAGTATTGTATAAATTTAATTCACAAGATTGATTGGTAATAATTAAGAATGATTTATATTAACGCATTAAATTCAGAACATCTATATAGCAATAAAAAGAATGTAATAAATAATACGAATATATTATTTGATACTAACTTATCGTGCAACTATATCAACACTTATATATATCTTACATTTTCTTATGGTTTACATTTTAAGTTGCTTATTTTCTTCAAAGCTTAATCTAATGACGTTTTTTACAAAAAAAAATAACTTCTTATGTTATCTGCAAGGACTATGATGAAGAAAATATTGAAGTTATTAAAGAAGCATGTTATTGGGCATCAGCAAAGGATCTACGCAAGCTGTTTTGTGTCCAGAAAACGTTTGGAATGTTACTTGGAAAAAACTATCACAAGATATATTATGCAACCAAAGAAAAAATACGGATAAACTTAGTAAACTCGTGTTTTTATCAAAAGAAAACATCATTAGAAATTGTGTTTGGGTAAATATAATTTTTTACATGTTCTTTCAGACTTGGAGTAGATTGAATCAATCATGCTTTTGAACGGAAGCTCATTGACGTTGTTTAAGTTTTGAACGTGTTATCAATAGTATACTCTTATATTGGTTAAGCTGTGGCTTTTGTTAGAATTTCTATTAATTGAATTTATTGTTTTACTTTTGTGGAATTCACGTTATTGTAATGTTATAAATTAATAATAAAAGCATTTTCTCATTATTGTCGTATAAGTTCTTAAGTTTTATTACATCTTCTTTTTCATAGTATTGTCTTATAATTTTTATTAGATCACTGAAACAAAAAGTGAATTGATTTATCAAATGTACTAATCTTTAATGACCTAATTAAATTCGGTTGTCCCAAATCAGAATAACGAGAGAGAGAGAGAGAGAGAGAGAGAGAGAGAGAGAGAGAGAGAGAGAGAGAGAGAGAGAGAGAGAGAGAGAGAGAGAGAGAGAGAGATATGTGTAACATTTGTTTTAATCTGTCTACATACATTTTACGAAAAATTTATGCATAATAATATTTTCACCTAAAATAAAGAATTACAACACATATACAATACAATTCTAATTAGTGATAATAGAAAATATGTTACTTATAAAACTACACACTATTAATTTTAGATTTGGAAAATAAAATTCAACATTCAACACACAATTTTGTTTTGTGATGTTGCAATTATAAATACACACAATAACTATCTACTGATACTGAAGTTACTTTGTTCCATCTCCTCCATGTAAAATATTGTGTACCGGCATTTTTTTGTGCTTGAAGCTTTACCTCAAAGACGGTGGTCTTATGATATCTCTATAATATTATTTGAGAAGTCAGTTTCCTACGTGTCGCGCTCACGTTAACTCTCACGATGGTTGATTACATAGATACCCTTAATGATTTGTTAGATTTTAAGATTATTATTTTTTATTTAGTTTTTTTACCTTTTTTCCAAATAACATATACAATAAAAAGGAAATATTTCTAAAATTTTTAAAAAAAATTTAAAAACGAAACATATGTATATAATATGACTTTATTAAAAGGGAAAGTTCACAAAATAGCAATACCCCATTAATATATATTTTAAAATAACATAAAATATATTTCAAAAGAATAAAAATATATATGTTCATGAACATCCAAAAACTTATCAGTTGCATTTTATTTTCTAATATTTTTTAGAAATCAACATATAATTTGATAAATATTATGAAAATACATGTATATTTAAGCGATAACTAAAACTAATTTGATTTGACTTAACTAAAATCAATAGTAAATAAATATTATGAAAATACATGTATATTTAAGCGATAAATAAAACTAATTTGATTTGACTTAACTAAAATAAAAAGTAATTATTCTTCAATTTTAATATACAAATATATGATATTCAATATACTCACAAAATGAATGACTCGGATAATCTAATTTATATTCAAAATTAATAAACTAACTACAATAAGAACATATAATTTTATAATAATAATAATAATATTAATAATATTAATAATCTATTTAGTTTTATACATGTAAACTAGAGGTTGACCCAAAGCATATTAAAAAGAAAAAGAAAATATTAACCAATTAATATTTAATTCTTTTTAGAATTTATATATATGCATGCGACTTCAAAATATTATCATTATATTCATTTATGTAATTTTGAATTAAACACTTCAGCTTATTATTTATTTCATTTTAAGCACAATATATATATATATATATATATATATATATATAAAAAAAGTTATACATAATTTAACTATAATATATTTACATATCTAAGAATATATTTACATATATAAAGACAATAACCATCCGAAATGAAAATAAGAAAATTAATCAAAGTTTTATTATATTTAGAATAAAAAATATTATAGCTGAATTCAAAAAATAAATATTATCTAATATACCAAATTGATAACCAAACCGACTATTGATAANTACATAATTTAACTATAATATATTTACATATCTAAGAATATATTTACATATATAAAGACAATAACCATCCGAAATGAAAATAAGAAAATTAATCAAAGTTTTATTATATTTAGAATAAAAAATATTATAGCTGAATTCAAAAAATAAATATTATCTAATATACCAAATTGATAACCAAACCGACTATTGATAAAAAAAAAAATTAAACTGGTAATAATATATCCAAAGTCATATGTATAATTAGAATAATATAATATTTATTAACATAAATTATACATATAAATTGATTAAAAACTAAAACTAAATACCAATCAATTATTTATTTCATTTAAGCACAATATATATTAAGTTATACACAATTTAACTATCATATATTTACATATCTAAGAATATAGTTACATAAAGACAATAACCAACCGAAATGAAAATAACTAAATTAATCAAATTTTTATTATATTTAGAATAAAAGATATTATAGCTGAATTCGAAAAATAGATATTATCCAATATACCAAATTGATAACCAAACCAACTATTGATCCGAAAAATAATTACACCGACAATAATATATCCAAAGTCATATGTATAATTAGAATAATATAATACTTATAAAATTATACATATTAATTGATTCAAAACTAAAACTAAATACCAATCAATTATTATAAAATTTTACTTTTATGAATATTCATACCCGTGCATGAGCACGGGAAAATCACCTAGTAAAATCTATTACTTCTAAAACTTTTGTATTATTAAGTCCATAATTTGAATCTGTATATACCCACACAGGATGCGGGCCGGTCACCTAGTAGTTCATTAATTTAAATGTATGAAACACGAATGATTGCATATTTAAGTAGCTCTTAATTAATAGTCAAATTAATAGGTTATTTTACACTCTTGAGTTGTGAATACGTTCATCTACTAGCTAGTAGCTACCATTATGAAAGGTTATACTTTATGGAAAGTTTACCGAAAAAGAATATAGGGGTCGTTCGTGACTTATACATACCTTCTTTTCATTTTTTTCTCATCTAGAGAATACAACAAGGACTGGCAAAAAATGTTATACTTACGAAAACTAAAGTATGTATCACAAAATTGATAAATTGTCGTAGATATAACTCGGTCCATGTTCTTACCCCATGAGGACTGTTCCTTTAATGTTAGTCTAGCTTTCTGTTGATATTTGATTGATACATATACATCACCTTAATCTTATAACAAACAACAAGAAGAATGTAGTTCAGCGTCGGTCGTGCTTTGCACTTTGAAATAAAACATTCTTATAACGGAAAATCTTCAGGATATAACTATTGTAATGGAAACTCAGTTTTCTCTTTAGAACGCAATAAATACAAACTTAGTAATCTTGAAACACTAAAATATGGTAAACACTTATAACTTATATATTTTATCAGGGAGATGTGGTTCGCTTCATAAATATAAATTATATAATACGAGATAATAGAGAAAATTACGAACAGCCGTGTCACGTATATAAGTTCATCGCTTCTAAGGAAATCCACATATAAAATGCCGTTCAACCTTTTATTAAATTAGTTAATCACCAAAGGCTCTTTAATTTAAGATTAGTTTAAGTAAAATCGTACTAGTTACATGATACTGTCACGCCTAGAAAGTTCTTTCTTCCTTTCTTATAACTTATAAACCGTCGGCTAGAGTATTGACTTTGTAGCTGCTTATGTGTTCGTCCGTCCTTGTGCTTCTGGATATGGTTAAATAATTGGCACTTCAAGGAGTGTGTTTTCTTCTCCAAGAAAACATAACCACATTGAGACATCAACCACATATAGTTTATAATCAATGATTTTTTTTTTATTTAAAATGTTATAAGTATATCAAAACGCAAAAAGGAATCGTCATTTCAGAGGTTTTCTGTATTAATTATTTACACAGTTTTTAGGTTAAGGATGAAAGGAGTGAAGAGGCAAAGACTTGAGAGAATAAGTTGGAGTTTGATGAAATGATTAAAACACGAATTAGGTTCTATTTAGTTTACCAGGTCATTCTTTTGTTCGTCGTCTTAAAACATATCTTTGATATATATATTACTGAGAAAATTCCTAGTATAGCGTTAACAAAGTTCTTATCACAAATATAGTTTTCAAGTGTCAGAATTTCTTAGTTTTCATTAAAAATAAATAGTTATTTATATTTATAGTATTAATTAATCTAAATTTGGAATTTAGAATTAAGAGGTAGGTTTTAGGGGATGTCTAAGATTTTAAAAATTAAATAATACTTTAACTTGTTTGAAAAAATAAAACGCGTATCAAAACGAATTTTTGAATTTTAAAATAAAAATTTGAAAAAATCATAAAAATCAAATTAAAAATAATTCAGAAACTATATTTTTAATATATATATATATATATATATATATATTTGTAATAGTACAAGAGTCTTTTGGCTCTTCATTGAAATCTGCTTCGATCATTTTCCTCCTTAAAACTTTTTTGATGGAATTTTTTTGTTTATTTTATGGTCATTTGAGGAATTGAACGTTTTTTTATACCATCATTGTGCTTCAGAAAGGCAAGAATCAGTGTGTTGGCTAATACAAGAAGAAGTAGGTTTAATGTCACATTGCCGGTGCCTACATCGTCGTAGTAGTCGGGCCTGGACTAGTTGTTAGTTGCTACTAGATGAATTTTCAATTATTTTAAGTCATACAAAACTAAAACTAACATGACAATATATATTACTTTAACAAACAGTGACTACCTATTTTGTTATTAGTCTTAATTTAGTTTAGAAAGTAGAAAACCAAAATTGGTTAATACTTAATACTAAAGTCCATTCGTGACCAAGAAGATATACTGTAACTTAAATAATATTATTAGAAGGGATTGGAACATGTAAGAATTTTTTTTTAAAAAAAGGTAAGGAAAACAAATGGAACTTAGATTTGGTCGGCATCGTGAAGTCCACGAACTGACGTAGGCACCAGCTCAGTAAACAGGTCGTACCATTCGTAGATTTCTAATTAATTATGCTGAAATAAGAAATAAAATAAGATAGATAAATGACGCAAATAGGATGAGAATGAGATAAGCTGAAAAGGGATGACGAAAGAAAAGAATTTTAAAAGTCTAAACCCAGTAAGTGTCGTACGATGGCAGCAAGTAGCAACGATCTTATGAACCCGTGATCTGCTGATCAATCAGAGCCCCTCAAGTGCTGATAAGTTCCATCTGCTGATAAGTCCTATCTATCTATCATTTGGTACTCAAGATGTTGTAAAAGAAAAATACAAATATTATAAGAAAATCACAAAACCCAATTTTCTGTCGTATATTAATTTTCCATTTTTTTTTGTTTCTTTCGAAATCTTGATTTACTTACAGCAAAATTGAATAAATATTTTATGGTCCAATCGTACTTGAAGGGAAGATGTGATGGTCATTACTCGGTGATATTTTTGTTGATATGACCTGACCCCAAGACGATTTATTTTAGATCAATGTGTTGGAAAGGGTCGTAGTTAATTTTTAGAGTTTATCCATCATTCATTCAATATTTTAGGAAGATAATTTCCCCAAAAAAAGCTGAAAAGAGTTGACATACTAGAATAAAAATAAATAAGTAGAAGTGCTAAAAAACAGATTCCTCAAAGAGATCTACCATTTTGGAAACAGTTACACTAATTTAAATTTCACTTCACCTCATAAAAAATGTAATACAACTTTATTAGAAATGGGTTACTCCTCAGAGGAAATGACAAGAAAATTTTCAATAAAAAGTGGTAACAAACCTTAAGGTAATTGATTTATTTTTTGAAACAAATTTAGTTAATATAATATTATTTTTATATCTAACTCAATGAAATCTTAACAAAGTTAACAGTGTCCACTTATATTTAATATAATATTTTTTCTGTTTTATAATAAGTGTCATTTTAATATTTTTCTTATATAAAAAAGTATCATATTACCATTCTAATGTAAATTATACTTATTTTCAGATGAAAATAAATTAAAAACTACATTGATTTTATAAATAATCTTATTTATCTTAAATACTAATCATAGAAGTATAATTAATAACATCTTATATATATCTCTATCACTTTCTTAATCTATCTAAAAAATGTCTAAGTGACACTTATTCAGAAACAGAGAGAGTATATGAGTTTTGTTCTTTTAGTGATCATACTATATTTTACTCTCCCATCTTTTGGAAGTACGATTTTCAAGATTTTTCTTATTCCACAAAAACAGATTTTTTATATTTTAAAGTATTTTTTGTAGATTTTTAAGAAATATTAAATGAAACTATTTAAATTGATAAAACATCATTGGTTGATTATTACTAGAATTGTATAATTAAGATAAATTATAAATTTATTGTATAACATTCATTGTATTTTAATTTTAACTTATTTTCTCACTGATTCACCACCATATTTTTTTGAAATTGTTTCTGATACGTACTTCCTTGTGTATGAAAAAAACAACGTTACGTACTCCATCTTCATATAGATACATGGATTTTTTTTTTGGTGTAAATGTTAAGTAGATACATGGAATTATATTGTACAAAACTACAAGCCAATATTTGAATAACCCACAGAATTTTTCTGTGTCTGGAATTGGAGGCAAAATGAATTACATATGAATGTACGACGTATACTATTAGCACACGTCGATTCCTCCTTCTTGTTACGTAAAATATAACGGAATATATTGATGTTTCATTTAAGAAAAATAATAGTAATGATGCTTTATTTGAATATCTAAAATACAAAAATCCATTAGCAAACGTGTAAATGAGTTGGCAAAAAAACAGAAGTATCTTGATAAGAATGGAAGTCAATGTATCCAATAAATACGATTAAGACCATTTCAAATTAGCAAAGCATTAAGCATACAATAATTCAAACACCAAAACGGTTATAAAAACAAGACATAATTAGGTGAAAACAAGCCAACATGTACAACCGGCCAAAACAACCAAACCCTATTTTATTTTCTGTTTCTTTTTCGCTGTTTGGTCGTTTTCACGTTTGGCTAAACCAACCAAACAAAGAGATTCAAACGGAAGAAACAAATCAAACCTAAACCCCACATACAAGCAAAAAAAAAACTAATCAAAAACTTGTTTATCCTCACGGATGGCTCAAGCTTTGCCACCACCACTTCTGGTGGTCACCACCGTCGTCCCAGATCCCCCACAGCCGCCGCCGCCACCACCGCCGCAAAAGCCCTACGCTCTGCAATACGTGACTGAACTTCTCAGCCGGATTGGTATCAAAGACACAGACAAAGACGGCAACATAAGCCCACAGAGTCCAAGGAGCCCAAGAAACAATATCCTCATGGGGAAGTACGAGCTAGGGAAACTTCTTGGCCACGGAAGCTTCGCTAAGGTCTATTTAGCCCTAAACATAAAATCCGGCGAAAACGTCGCCATCAAAGTCATCGACAAGGAGAAGATAATGAAGAGCGGCTTGGTCGCTCACATCAAACGAGAGATCTCCATCCTCCGCCGCGTGCGTCACCCTTACATCGTCCACCTCTTCGAAGTCATGGCGACAAAAACCAAGATTTACTTCGTGATGGAGTACGTTCCGGGCGGAGAGCTATTCAACACGGTGGCAAAAGGACGTTTGCCGGAGGACACAGCACGGAGATATTTCCAACAGCTGATATCCTCCGTGTCCTTTTGCCACGATCGCGGTGTTTACCACCGCGACCTTAAGCCAGAGAATCTGCTTTTAGATGCTAAAGGGAACCTTAAAGTCTCTGACTTCGGTCTGAGCGCGGTGGCAGAGCAGCTCCGTCAGGATGGGCTCTGCCACACGTTTTGCGGGACTCCGGCGTATCTTGCGCCGGAGGTTTTGACTAGGAAAGGGTATGATGCGGCGAGAGCTGATCTTTGGTCTTGTGGAGTGATCTTGTTCGTGTTGATGGCTGGTCACATCCCGTTTTACGACAAGAACATAATGGCTATGTACAAGAAGATTTACAAAGGAGAGTTTCGTTGTCCTCGTTGGTTTTCATCTGATCTTGTTCGGTTACTGAATCGGCTTCTCGATACAAATCCGGATACTCGGATCACTATACCTGAGATCATGAAGAGTAGATGGTTCAAGAAAGGATTCAAACATGTGAAATTCTACATAGAAGATGATAAGTTATGTAGAGAAGACGAGGAGGAGGAGGAGGCTGAGGAGTCATGCTCCTCTGGTCGGTCTTCAACGGTTTCGGAGAGTGATGCAGAGTTTGATGTGAAGAGGATTGGTTCAATGCCGAGACCAGCGAGCTTAAACGCGTTTGATATTATATCATTCTCTTCAGGGTTTGATTTATCAGGTTTGTTTGAGGAAGGAGGAGAAGGGAGTAGGTTTTTATCAAGTGCTCCTGTTTCGGAGATCATAGCGAAGCTGGAGGAGATTGCGAGAGTTGTTAGCTTTACGGTGAGGAAGAAGGAGTGGAGTTTGAGGTTAGAAGGGTGTAGAGAAGGAGCAAAGGGACCGTTGACTATTGGAGCTGAGATATTTGAGTTGACGCCTTCTCTTGTGGTGGTGGAGGTGAAGCAGAAAGGAGGAGATAGAGGGGAGTATGAAGAGTTTTGTAATAAGGAGCTTAGGCCGGAGCTGGAGAAACTAATGCATAACCGAGGAGAAGAGAAAGGAAAAGGAGATGTTGTAGTAGAAGAAGAAGCAATGTGTTTGAAGTCTGATACTGTATAGTAAAACAAGGCTGAGAATAAGAATACAAGAAAATTAACAAGATTATTACATTTTTTTGTTACTATACACAGAGTCTATTCATTAGTCTTGTTCTATGTTTATGGTGTGATATTGGGAGGTTACGGAGATCTTTAAGATTCATGTTAATCTAGGACATCTCCGTAATCTCTCAATGTGTGTTTGTTTATGTGTAAGTGTTATTTGTAACGTGAGTGATAGGGAAGATGAGTGAAGGAAAAAGATGCAAAAGAGGAATGAGGTATGAGAGTAATGAGTCGGTTTTTGCTGGTTATTATAGAGCCAGTTTTTTCGTCAGATTGCTCATATAATCTGTATATACATGTAACAACAAGAGACGAGCTTAATGGAAACTCTTTCTCGGCCTTCCCCTATTTAAATGTTTTGTGCATCATAAGCTACAATATTTTCACCATGAGTTTGTCAGACAGTGACATTATCCTTTAGATAAAAAAAAAACAACTGAATGAAGAAAGAAAATAAAAGAGAGAGGTTGTGAATCAAAAAGAAAACTTACAAAGAAGAAATAACTATGCATAAGTTGTTGTCTCCAGGAGCAGACAAGTAGAATCTCTTGTCTTGCCTCTGCATAGACTCTGCTGTTTTCCATATTTCTAGTTTTGGTTTTGTTTTCTCAAGAAAGTGAGAAGAAAATAAGCAAGAGAACAAGTGAGAAATAGAGTTTATCTGCTTAAGCAAAAGATGAGTGATTCTTATTAGGTAAACTAACAAATATTTAAGTTTCCAGTGGAGAGCATTTATGGATAGTTACAATCACGGACTTTCTTTACACCAGTGAAAGAAAATGACTGTCCCAAAATTGCTAATCAAGCTGAAACGCATGTATTCTCAGAAGGTCAAAGCTTCAAGCTTAGTCATTGAAGAGGTGTATGAGCAACCAGTTCCTGCAAAATATGAAGCCAAACACCAAAAAATAAGGTTATAAGTATAGCTAATGCTTATTCTAAGTGTGAAAATATTAGATGCTTACTTCGGAAAATCGGATATGATCTCTGTGCATGTATGAAGTCTTAACAATAGTTTCCCACTTGCTAACATTCCTGGAGTTTCCATGAAGACCCTGCTTTTGAGATGTTACTGAAGGCAGGTTATGCAAAAGCCAAGATTCAGAAGGCTTTTTGGGCGAAGGTGGTGCAAGAGGAGACCGATCATTCCCACTTCTAATACTAATATTTTCCAACTCATCAAGCTCAAGATTGGTGTCTTGTTTCTTCTCTGCTTCCTCGGTGTCCACACATACTGTCTTCTCCACGAGAGAGCTAGTGGAGCCGTTGTCTTTTGCGTAGAGTAATTCCTGAGAGCTACTTATGTTTCTAATATGCTTGTTCAACCTGTTAGCTCTCAGGCTCTCAGTTTCCTTACGAGTGTCAGGCAAACACGTGGGGTGAAACGGAGAAGGGTAGCTTGCAGTGCGAAATGGTGACATGCATCTAGTGTATCTGTAAGGAGATGAAGACCTACTTGCAGAACAAGTTAGGTTTGTTTCAGAGTTGAACTTCTTTCCCATGCTTGGATGAACTGGAGATTGAACTTTACCACTCAACTTTTGCTTCGAAACGGAATCAATAGCCAGCTGAAAAAATGAACAAGAGGTGAAATCATCAGCAAGTCTCTTTATTATTTAACACTGTTTAATTATGCTATTACAAAATCGAAAAAGAAACTAATAAGAGTTTAAAGCTGGAACCTGTTTGACAGATTGGAACCGAGATTTGAGTTGAGAAACCTTGCTTGACTTGACTTGATCCTGGCTTAGGGATGGCTTGTGTTTGGTTTTAAAACCAGGCACTGTGTTCAGCATACCTAGAGATTCTTTAAAGCACAACTGTGGCAACATCCCACAACCTCTCCTTGGAAGATAAGCATACTCAGAAACTTCACCATCTGCATCATCCTCCTCCTCCTCATTGCTTTCTTCATCATCTATGTGTTGGTGGTCATAAAAAGGCAAGACTATAGACTCATCATACCTATTAGAATTTTGCCGCTTCTCCACTGGCACCAAGTCTCTTACCTGTAACGTTGGTTCAGCCATAAAACTAGACGGTTTACGATTCAAAGCATAATGAGACTGCTCCACAGTCATAGCTTTAGCAGCTGGTAAAAAACGGTTCAACATGAAGTCCCGAGATTGAGGATCCTCAGTAGTTTTTAGTGTTTTCTTCTTTTCAGCAACAACACCATATCCACTCACACCGCTAATGCTATGTTTTACAGAGAATGAGTCCTTTGGAGAGAGTGTATCACGAGCATCAGAAAACACATCCTCTGACTCTTCCTCTTCATCAACTTGTTTACCCTTTGAACTCAGGTTTCTAGTAACGGCTTTTCCTGGAGGAAGACATGGTGTGAAGACTTGCTGTGGTGTGGAATCATTTCCTTTTAATCTTCCAGGAGCTTGCTCCCATGTGAAAGGAACAGAAGCAGAGTCGGTGAAGTGATCTAAACCCATCTCTGGGACAAGAACAGAGGAGGAAGAAACATCATTTGTCTTGGAGTCATGAGTGAAGTCAAATGTCTTATTTCTACGGACAGAGACTGCTGATGTCTTCTGCATCCGCCTTGTTGAAAGAAGAGGTGCTTCCAAGTTCAGTTTCCTCTCTGCCATAAGGAAGTTGCTAGGAATGGCTCACAGACTCATTTGTGAAAATGCTTTTAGATTCTATACAACAGATCTGAAAAGATAATATCAAACATAATAATTATTTTTCAGTAATTTGGATTCTATCATGCAAAAATCATATAATTATAATAATCATATATATATATATATATATATAATTTCTTTCTCTATACATTAATGCATATAGGATGATTATCTGAAGAATAATGTAAGCAGCAAACAAAAAGAGAAGAACTCTTCCTGAACTTTTTCTCTACTAGAAACTTCAATTTAATATAATAAAATACTGAAGAATTTTGAGATTTAACATTAAGTATTAAGAATTCTACTGATCATATCTTCAATATAAATTGTACAATCAAGCAAAAGCGAAACTCGTGAAATCGTATAGAAGCTAGAGTGAGAAACGAAAACTAACTTGAGAGTGGCGCAGAGAGAATCGTCTTCAAAAGGTGTTTTTGAATCCTTCTACACGTCGAGAGAAGAAGGGGCTTGATGATGAGTGAGTCTATGAGTAAACGTAAGAGAGAGACAAAGGTAAAGCTCTTTATTACTGTGGAAATGTGCCGTGAAGATGAAGGAGGCGAAGAAGATGGGACTCGTAGAAAAAGTCACGAGGGGACTGGAGCATTTCGAGGTGGGACAGTTACTACCTCTTTAACTCTCTTTTCCCTCGGTAATATACTTCTGTGTATGTGTACATTAATAGAAATGCTATGTCTATTTAATGCAAGTTTTAACCGCTTCGAACCAAACAGACTTTGATTATTATTACAAATTAAATCAAACAAATTGAAAATCGATTAGTTTTGTACTATATGATTATTAACTTTTGTGATTATTATTGTCAAAACTTCCAGTTTCATCTAGTCATTTCATTTCTGTAAAATTTCCAGTCTCATTTTTTGTTTGTTTTCTCACATATAAACCGTTTTCAAGTTACAAAATTATATACACAATTTTGATCATTAGATCTATATACACATTTTGTTTACAGAGTTGTTTTAAACGAATCGGTTACTTTTAATTGAGCAACTATCATCGTATTGTTTTACAATTAAGAGCCTTTTTGCATTTTGTGGAATAAATTAAATTGTGGACCGACCAACATTAAAGAATGATGGAAGCAAAAAAATTTTAAAGACACCAACCAAAGTCCCAATCTATCATATTCAGTTAGTTACTTACTTACTTCTATAATTGTTGGTATATAACATGGTTCAGCCAGTTAAGAATAATAACTCCAAAATGAATAAATAAAAGGTTTTCTGATGAATAAATAAATAAACAAACAAACAAACACCAACTTAATTTACTTAAACTTCAAGGAACAGTATATATTGTACCACGTTTATATTAATAGTGCAAACTTTTCTTAGAAACTTGAGAAAGTTTGATATCTTCTGAAGAAGTAATGTTATAGTACTTTATTATAGAAGTAATGCTATAATATTATGGTACTTTCAAATCATGAAATGCTTTTTTGTTGCACAAAATGAATGACAAAACGTCTAGAGCCATTCTCTAGTTTCTATATTTTTCACCATCAAATTGTTAAAAAATCAATCTGCATTGACTAATTTGATCAGACATAATAATTAAAGTGAATTCAAACAGTAAAAACTATTATCATTATGCAAAAGAATCCCATCCTTTACTGCAATTAACAAATGAATTACTGAACCTTGTATGATTCGTTGATGGGGGTTTTGCGAGGACAAGACATTGTTCACACTGATAGTAAAAAGGTAGTCATAGCGACACCGCATAATGTCACATATAGATCCAAATGTGTTTGATCATGTGGCTTACATTTTTTGTCCAATCGTCCCAATAGATAAGATGGTAACTCGTCCTGCTCGTGCGTAAACCCACATCCCACATTGTTTATAATTGCATCACCAACATTTTTCATTGACCAGATTCCAAATCAGTAAAATTAATTATTCTACAAGAAATTTATCGCATGCTAAACTTACATTTTAAATAAATAACTTTGTATTAAGGTTCCAAATCGGATATTAGATATATATATTCGAAAACATTATGCAAGAAAATCATGTCAACACCTACTACGGTCTGCAAATAAATATGTTCACAGGTAAAGAGAAGATACCACAATCAAAGATAGGGCTGGGCAAATAAACCGAACCCGAAAACCTGAACCGAATCCGACGCGATCAAAATGAATCCAAACCGATCCGAACCCGACATAAATACAAAATAGATCTTGTTTTATGGTATTTCGGGTTATGATTATTATCCGAACCAAACCCGAACCTAAATGAATATCCGATAGAATCCAAAACATTCAAAATATATAAAAAAAAAAGAATTTATACCAAACATGATTTCAATTCCTAATATATATCCAAAATACTTTAAGATATTATTGAATATCTAAAATAATTATTTTTTTACATGAAAGTTGATGGTTGTAAGTGGTGGTTGAAGCTTGAATTTTTTAGTTTTTTGCTTTATTTTCACTCAATAATGTTTTTCATTCTATAAGAACTTGGTTTTCGTTTTATGTTTTTGTTTATTTGGTTTTCTTTTGCAACTTCTTTGCTGGCTACTTCCTCCCTAAGGAAAATTGAGGAAAAAGGGATACCATACACTATTGTCTCTTGCAACTTCATTGCTGGCTACTTCCTCCACGTGACGAGGCCATCATTATGGGTGATGGAACCCCCCAAAGGTAGAGTGAGAAGGTCTTTGTTAGAACTTGATAGTTTCTTGTGTCTGTATACCTTTTTTCTTCTTTTCTTGGTGTGTTAAATTTTGCAGCTGTGTTCAACAAGGAAGAAGACATAGGGACTTACACAATCAAGGCCGTAGATGATCCAAGAACTTTAAACAAGATCTTATACGTTAGGCCACCCATGAACACTTACTCATTCATCGTTCCTGAAGAACAAATCCTCAAACAGATAACAGGTTTTGGTCCTCCTGAAACCTTTCTTCTTCTTCCTCCTGTTTTCTTTATCTGCTAGGTGTCCATTAATGGCGCTAGTGTTTTTTTTTTGTTTACTTTGCAGAAACTTCGCCTCCACTGAACGTGTCACTTTGTCATTGCGTATTCATGAAAGGAGGACAAACAAACTTCGAAATAGACTCTTCTTTTGGTGTAGAAGCTTCTGAGCTTTACCCTGATGTCAACTACACTACCCGTTGATGAAATCCTCGACAACTACGTCTAAAAGGAGCAGTAGCTCCTAACTAAAGTCACTCCATGACACTCTTTCCATTATATTTCTGAATAATTTTGGGTTTCAGTATTTACCTTTCTGCTTCTCCCCTCTAGTATGATATGATGAATCAATTAAACTTAACTTGTTGTCTTATGATGACCAGCTTCGGACCGGTTATATCGTTGTAATAAATTTCTGTGTATATTTTGTTAATGAAACACACCAACTGATTGAAATTTTAGTCCACAATCTGTTAGTGTCTTGCATTGGTATTTTTTTGTTTCTATAATAATGAAGTTTTAAAAAATTCGGAAGTTTCAATCTATACACTGCCCAATAGAGGAAGAGGCAGGTATAGCAAACGTACTAGGCCAGTTTTGGGGGAGAATTCTTCAAAAAGGTTGAGAAATCATATACCTATTGCAACAGAACAATTTTCTACTGCTAATTTTAATTCCATCGTTTTTGTTTTCCCTCTAAATCCTTCCCTTGTAGCTGCAAAGTTTTTCTTTTTGTATATATGTAAATATAGTCCTAAATGATTTTCTAAAAACAAATGTTCTGTACTTTTGCAATGACAAAAGTGGACCACATTCATTCATAAATTTGGTCAGATCAGCCCGCACAAGGGCTGCTGCCATGTGGTGCTTAATCGCCTTTGAAAGAAATGAGCTCATGGTTTATTTATTTTTTTGGTCAAACAATACTTGTAGTACTCAAAGGAGAATAGTTTATCCTTCAAACGAAGGAGGAGAAACAGCCATAGCTAGAGGCGAGAGCAAACTTTGCCACACAATCGGCCTCCACATTGTACAAGCGGGAACAAAGAGAAACAATACAGAGTCCAGAACATGAGCTCATGGTTTATTTGAAAGCTTATAATGTAAGTAAGAAAGTTGAAGAAGAATAAGAGAACTTCGAGAGCGAGCCATGCACTCTTTATATGGATTAAAAAACTATTAATTATTCAATTCAACTTTCACACTCAACTACTAGTCATGGGAAGAAAATGAAATGAAACAGAAATGCTGAGGTGACTTTTAACTTAATAACGGTTTATATTTTTAATACTAATTAGGAGGTTGCCCCTGAATTCGCAGATATAAGTATTGTATGAAAATATATATTATGTATACAGTGTCATAAATTCTGAATAATAATTAGAAATATTAAAAATATAATTTTTAACTTCAAATAATTAGACAATCAGTTGTAAAATTTCCATAAATTTTATGTAAATATAACTGATGAATATTTAGTAATAAAAAATGCTCGTGAAATTATATATGTAATTATCACATTAACTTATCCAACACATATTTATGCATCTTCTTTGGTCTCTTTTTATTTTTTTCGTTATCATTTCATTTTTTTATTAGTTTTTTTGCTAATGTTTTCCTAATTTTTTACATATATTTTTACCAAATATTTATTTATCTCTAAATGGTAATACAAAACATACAATCAATGAACAAAAACTCTATTTTAGAATTATTTTCAATCATAGCATTACTTTATACACTATATTATTTGACTTAAATGTAAAACATTTTTAAAATCAAAGTTCTCACATGATTCATTAAAAATAATCTGTTCAATTTTTAAAGCCTAATTATTTATAAAGCATACATTATAAGGGATTAATAATTATATGGATACGACTATAATTTTATATGAATATCAAATCTTTATATATATTGCTATAAATTATTTTATATTCATTTTCATGTAATATATAAACAGAAAAAATAATTAACCAATATTATTACACTTTCAATAATTTTATAAAGTAGCTACCATTAATTTGATAGAAAAAGTATATACTATAAAGTATACTCTGAAGATTTTAAACTCATTTAATTAGTGAATCCATATAAATGAAGAAGTATTATATATAATTTTTCAAATTTACTATAGGCCATGGACCCATCCAATTTTGGTTTCAATCTAATATGTGTTTTAATTCTTCATACTCTCACAAACTTAATTTTCTGATTTTTGATTCAATCACAAACTGACTCGGTTATGTAAAACTCAATGAAAAGATCCTACTAAAACGTTAAATATACATCAAATTTCACATATAAAACTATCATATAATAAAATTAGAATCATTTGATACATTTTGTTACAACCAAAATAAAATCCGCGCTTCTCAAACGCGGATCAAAATCTAGTATAATTTTTATAATTGTTAGAGTTAGATACTATAAATGAGTATGCATAAGATTATATTTGGAAACTAACATTAATTGGTTCTATGATTGTTTCTTTTAGATTTAATTAAAAAAAATAAAAATTATGGACCAATCAAATTATAACAATTTTCTTAAACTTCACATGATTGACAGATAAACAAAATCAATTAAATGACTTCTCAACTAATATATAGCCTGATCTGCAGCTTCTCTTCGGTTACTAAAATCTATTTTGATTATATTCAGGTGAAAGGTATGGATGTGTTGCCCTTTTCATATCACACATCCAAGTGAACCAAGCAGCAAAACAGAGGCGTAGAACATATGGAAGAATAATCAACCGTATGTTATTTCTTCTTTATGCTAGCTACTCTTTGTTTTCATCTTTTGTTTTCTCCACATTCTGATTCCAATTCATTCCTTTTGCTGCTTACATGTCAAAGCCATGGCACATGTTGAGTTGATTCTTTCAGAAAAGGAAGAGAGCCTGTGAAGTGAAGAGAGAGGTAATCTATCCATCTTAATTCACTTACGTAATCCTTATTTTCACAATCATCACTGATCATTCTTCTCTCCTATACTGCATTGCATTGCAGCCGGAGACTCAGTTGGAAAAAACAAGGGGGCTTTTAGGACGTTAAGACAAGAGCTTAACACAAAGCTACTAACTATCTAACATGATGATAACATGTTAGTATGTTACATAGTTATAATTAGTTTCTTTGAGAGACCTGACCTATATTCATTGATAAAAAAGATAGAAAAAGGACCCTCTGTTTCAGTTCAAGGGCAGATTGTGGTGGGTACTCAGCGGGTACTTGCTTCCTCTCTGCTTTGACAAGTACTCAGCGGCTGACTTTGCCGCCGGATCTTCTACTACTTCACCTCTTCGCTCAGCTCCAGCCACCATGTTCTTCTTGTGCCACAAGAGAATACGCTCACACGCTTCCTCATCTGTCATTACATCCCAAACACCGTCTTCACTCACTAATAATATCAGACAGTCATCTTCTTTAACTCTCTTCACAACCGTCAGGAATGATCGATGGTTTCAAGTATCTCTATCCCCTGTCTCCCGGTTTAGCAACATGCGGAAATATGCAGTTAAAGCCTCCCCCAAAAAAAAAAAAAAAAAACACGATCCAGCTACATAGTAGGCCAATTCCGCAATCAGAGGATCCAGAAACAATAGTACTCTACCTGAACAAACTCTGACTTCCGCAGGTTGAACATGAATTGAGGGAACAATGACAAATATGGATTCAGCGTAAATGAGCAACAGTATTATAAGAAATACAAGCAGATCATAGAGCTAAATGAAGTACTGCAATAAGACAAGAACAGTATAGCAACTATTACTTAATAGTTTTACTGTGAGCCTAACAATTACTAGAAATTCTTGTTTTGAGCTCATATATATATAAGATGCTACAGGGAAGAAGTTTTTGACGTTTTCTCAAGGAAAAGCTGTAATCCACTTCGACTTAGGTTTAATGTAAGTGTTCAGTTGTGTGAAAACTAACTGCATAATGTCACATATGGATCCAAATGTTTTGATCATATGGCTTACATTTTTTTTTGTTCAATCATCCAAATAGATAGATGGTAACTTGTCCTTGGTCGTGCGTAAAGCCACATTTTTATAATTGCATGACTGACCATTTTTCATTGACCAGATTCCAAATTAATCATTCTACACGAAATTAATCGCATTCAAAACTCACATTTTAAAAATAACTCTGTATAAGGTTCCGAATCAGATATATATTCCAAAAAACGTTATGCAAGAAAATCATGTCTACACCTACTACGATCTGAAAATAAAGAGAACACAATCAAAGAGAACATTCAAAGTGAGCCAAAAAAATCTAAAGTCTTTTAACATTAAGCATAAAGACAAGGAACAGAGAAATCAGATCATCAACAGAAACCAAAAAAAAAAAAAGATTTCAGCTCTACTCTTGAGCTTCTGCAGACTCCTTGTCTTCATTGGCTGCAGCCATTAATTCATCAAACTTCTCAGACTTGGCGAGCGTTATCTCAATCTACAAATCGTGAAGCCACATAATTAGCTAGCACTTTCCCAGACGAAAAATAATGGAAAGAATATTGATTTTTTCACAACTTGTTTGAGAAACTATGTACCTTGGGTTTCTGCACAGGGCGACCCCTTGCACCGTCCTTGATATCCACAGTCGAAGTCATGATCCCTATAAGAAGAAACAAGTTCTAAATAAGTAAAACTTAAGTCACTAGAATCTCTTATAACAAACAATATGCTCATTAAAGGTTGAGAAGATCTTCTTACTCTTTTCAACAGCAAAGCCACTGTTCTTCAATATCTCAGCAACGGTAACAACCGTGGCAATGGCTGCACAATTAAATGCTTGATGAGAAACCATAATAATAATCTTCTTTTCAAATAAAGAAAATTTCCAGATAACAAGATAATGAAGATCCACCACAATAAATGATACTTTTGAATTTAATAAAACTCAGTTACATTGATTAAAACCATACATTATATCTTCTTGATACATACACAAAAGATCATAACATTACCCATTCCAAGTGCAGACAACTCGACATCTGTGTACTGTTGGATGTACCTCTGTACAAAAACAAAGACATAAAGAGTAGCTTAACAAGACAGACACCTATTCAAAAATATTACCAAACACAGCAATAACTAATAATGTCTGTAGAAAACAGAAACAATCACATAGATATACAATCACATGAAAAAATCAGATAAATCAATAGATTTCAACCTCTATATGAAATCGATTATGTACCTTGGCGAGATTGACGTAGAAGAACAATGGTTTCTTAGTGTTGGAAACCTGAATCCGATTCTTCCTCTGAGAATCAACCGCCAAACTCATGTTGTTAACTCCTTCCGTGATCCCTTCCATTGCTAAATTAATCTCCAGATGATATAAACACTTCTCCTCTCTCTCTCTCGATTTTATATTTATCTCCCACGATGAAAGAGACGATGAAGTAGTTTCTCTGTAAGAAGTAGTAAGAACCAAACCCCCAAAAAAACCCTAACTCGAACACACACTAAAACGTCGTCGTTTTAACACGACCTCAAATTATTCAAATGGGCCGAGCCCATGGCCCGGTAACAAAATAATAATTTATTTCCGGATGTTATCCGATCAGATAAACTGAATAATTGATTGATTCAACACTCATCGGAGTCCGCAGCAACCATGCCGGTGTTCAAGGCGCCGTTCAACGGCTACTCAGTAAAATTCAGCCCCTTCTACGAATCCCGCCTCGCCGTCGCCACCGCACAAAACTTCGGAATCCTCGGAAACGGCAAGATCCACGTCCTCGAGCTCTCCCCCGGGCCCCCCGGCGTAACCGAATCCGTCTCCTTCGACACCGCCGACGCCGTCTACGACGTCTCCTGGTCCGAATCGCACGAATCCGTCCTCGTCGCCGCCATCGGAGACGGATCCGTCAAGATCTACGACACGTCCCTCCCTCCCCCCTCGAACCCGATCAGATCCTTCCAGGAGCACGCGCGTGAGGTCCACTCCGTGGATTACAACCCCACGCGCCGCGACTCCTTCCTGACCGCCTCGTGGGACGATACCGTTAAGCTCTGGGCCATGGATCGTCCCGCGAGCGTCAGGACCTTCAAGGAGCACGCCTACTGCGTCTACCAAGCGGTTTGGAACCCGAAGCACGGCGATGTTTTCGCCTCTGCTTCGGGGGATTGTACTCTAAGGATATGGGATGTGCGCGAGCCTGGGTCGACTATGATCATCCCTGGTCATGACTTTGAGATACTGTCTTGTGATTGGAACAAATATGATGATTGTGTTTTGGCGACTTCGTCGGTTGATAAGACGATTAAGGTGTGGGATGTGAGGAGTTATAGGGTGCCCGTGGCTGTGCTTAACGGGCATGGCTATGCGGTTAGGAAGGTTAAGTTTTCGCCGCATCGGAGGAGTTTGATTGCTTCTTGCTCTTATGATATGAGTGTGTGTCTGTGGGATTATATGGTGGAAGATGCGTTGGTTGGGAGGTATGATCATCATACTGAGTTTGCTGTTGGGATTGATATGAGTGTTCTTGTTGAGGGGTTGATGGCGAGTACGGGTTGGGATGAGCTTGTTTACGTTTGGCAGCAAGGGATGGATCCAAGAGCGAGTTGAAATTTGAAACACGAGTGTGTGGCTGTGATGATTAAAACAATTGGTTTAGTAATAAAGTTGGGGATCTTTGCATTAAAAAACGATGTAATTGATGGAAATTTCATATATGAAAGAAGGTTTTCTTTTGGAATTTGTGATTGATTATAATGAATGTATGTGTTGATGTAGCTACCATCTCAGTGTCTATGGACTTACTTCATGGATGTGTTGCCATATGTTGTCACTAAATTGTGTACAACTGTTTGAATCAAAACTTGAAATTATTTAAATCTAACCTCATAGTGTTTTTATTTTTAAGTTCGCAACTATTCATAACAATTTAGATTAATTTGGGACATTATGCAAAATGATGCACTAAAGTGTATCATCGCCAAACAGAAAATCAAATCCTTCCTTCATTGACACAGATTCAGCTCGGACATGTGCCATTGAGTTCCTTCTAGACTTAAAAGCGGGACCATTGGAGATTGGGCTTAAATCTGCATCTGATAATTCTTTGGTTGCTACTAGCTGTTTGTCTCATGAAGCTAGGGAAAACATCTGAAGCATGTCTTGATTTGTTCTTCGGTGTCTTTGGAGTAACTTGAATCTATTCTGTTATCTCATCCACTTATGCTTCTTCAGTATCATGAGAGCTTACCAGAGAGTTGCTCAAATGTCTCGTTTAAAGATCTGATCTCTTTTAACGGTATCTCCGCTCTTTCTCTATAGTTTCCATCATATTATGCCAGATTCATCATCATAGTCTCCTTTTTCTCTTGTTCTTCCTACACATCAAAAGAATGTTTAACCCATAAGAAAGTGTTAACACTCTACAAGTGAGTCGACTTGTTATGCAAGTTATTTGATTCCATTACCTTTGATTCATACTGTCCTAAATAGGTGTTCTTTGCTCTCGTTGCGAATTATAGGGAGCATATGGTTTCACACAGATCATCTTCTTTCCGGCTTACGTGAACAAGCATCAATGTCTTTTTAGTCTTACCCTGAAAAATCAGTAACCAAACTTCAAGAACAGAATCCAACATTTCCGTTAAGATCTGAAGCTTTGAAGGAAGTGAATATAGTGAATGGTCTGAAGCTTATATGGCGTATGTTCTCAATCGATCAACACGTATCTTCTTGGCCGTAAAACTTTTTGGGAAGTTAGTGTAGGTCACAAGGGTTCCTGGATGTGGAGGTTACTTTTGTGTTATGTATTTCAAAACTTTGTCGTTAATGTTTTTCCAATCGAAGTAGTCTATATACGTTTTAGTAGCATGTTTATTCATTAAATCAGAATGAAAACAACCAGACTCAAATCATATTATGTTTGTTCATTAGCTAAAACTTTACTCATTAGTTTACTAATAAAATATCTATCTATTGAACTTTTGAATATTCTAAAAATTACAACATATCCAAAAATATTACATAATGTTTTGAGATACATTTGATGAGGATATATTGCTTTAAGTTTCTACTAGATCTTCTATTAAAATGAGGAGTAACCAAGTATATATGTTGATTTTGTTTTTTTTAGAAACTGGATCCAAAGTAAACAAAAACTTTCTCTTGAATATTTTTCAATGAAGAATAAAACTATTATGAAGAACCAATGTTCTAAAATACATAATAAGCACTGCAGCCGCAATAAAAAACGAGTGAAGACTCTTCTTCCGAACAAAAAACGATGCGTTTTCCTCAATCTTCATTTATGCTTTCTAAGTGCGGTCTCCAAACGCCAACGCGTCCCTTTCTCCGTTCTTTTTGAGTCGCGATTTTTTCCGACAATATCTCCGTCAAGTACCGGTCAGAGATCAACAGTGACACATCCTTTTCATAACTTTTATCTTTATCATTATCATCACCACCTTCTTCACGATGGAGACGAGTCTGTGGCCGCTTCTTGACGGTTTTCGCATTACGTTTATCTGATGTAGCTGCGGGCATGAGGAAGTAAATCTTGCCACGTTGGAGCTCAGCTTCGGGAGGGACGATGACGATCTTTGTGGCTGAGATGAGATCACCACGTTCTTGAGCATGATCAGAAGGTGAAGAAGAAGGTTTCTTGAGTACGTGCTTAGGGTGTGCCTTCATTACTTCCCCGGCGGTGATTGTGCCACTGATCTCCTCCACGTGGCCGTTTGAGTGTACGATGCGGATCACGTCGAGAGCTCCACACGGTAGGATGCAGGCGATGCAGCACCTGATTGTCTCCTTCATATCTTCTTTTACTTTTTTAATGAAGAGAAATATATAGTTTAAAGACTCTGGTTCCACAAAAAATGGAGATGAACTTTAGAAAATAAAGACTCTGCTTCTTGGAGAAATCATGAGAGAAAATAGAGATGAACTTTATAAAATGAAGAAAAGAGAGACGTGAGACAAGTGATCTTGAAGAGAGAAGTTTAAATTGTATTTTTTTTTCGTTTTGGTACTCTTTTTGGAGGATTTTTAGACCATGTGTGTTATTATTTATAGTCATGTTTCTTGGTGCGGTTTTTTGAATTGGACATCGTCTTATGACTTATTGTGTGTTTTAAAAATGTTCTAATGTTGTAGTATATCTGTGTGAGTGTGTATTATATACTATATAGTTTCATGGTTTCTGTTAGTTGCTCTTTTTCTGCTGTTTTTCAGCGGCTGAGTGTAGGAATATACGTTGAATAACATTCACTTTTTAATTTATATAGGCATTTCTCGATCTTTAGTTTAATTATTGCCTGAAGTGGCTTGTATTTTACCTAAAAGCTAATGGAAGGTTTTGAAAATTTCATTAGGTGCCATGTTTCATTTTCTTTATGCATACCAACATTGCACCAAAACAGTGTTTAGGGAACTACGAACTGTCATCCGTATAAAATAATCATGAGATAATTAAGTGGGGTTTGTCTTTTTGATTGAGATGGGTGATGATGTATAATGTCTTAAAAGTCCAAAATATAATATTAAAAGTAGAATTTAAAAGCTTGGTATATATTCCTTTAAAAACATTCATTTGAATAGAACATAAACCTTAAGAAAATGTAGATAGAATCATAGGAACAAAACCATAATATAACAAACAAATTAGTAAGGAGAAAAGGAGGTCAAATAACATTAGTATATATGTATAGAAATATAAAAGAATTTGTTTTTCTTTTTCTAAATTGCGAAGAGGGGAACAAAAGAGTGATGGAATGAATAATTGCACCCAACGATCTAATGTGAATTGTTATTGATGAGAAACATCCCATATCGGAAATATAAGAATTAATCTACTACTATATAAAGGGTTGGAGCCAATCCACTAATCACCAATTGGTTTTAAGTTGGAAGCCCATAATAAACCCGAATCTAACATGGTATCAGAGCGATAAGATCCTTTGACCTAATTTACTACAACTACTACTACTATACCGATGTTGGGCCCTCTGTGGATGTTATTCCCACATTGTCCACGCTTCAGACCTAGAGATGTCTGAGCGTGAGGGAGGGTATTGATGAGAAACATCCCATATCGGAAATATAAGAATTAATCTACTACTATATAAAGGGTTGGAGCCAATCCACTAATCACCAATTGGTTTTAAGTTGGAAGCCCATAATAAACCCGAATCTAACAATTGTACATTACCTTTTGGATCCATCGTCTACTACATATGAGGGGACCCCCTCTTCTCGCCATAAAGGTTTCAATTATTTCTTCCTCTCTTCTTTACTATCTATCTTATCTTATAAATTAAATTGTATAATGCACACAGTGTGATTCATCTAGGCTGGGTGCTTATGGGTACACATGTAATAGCATCATTAGGTCTCCATTACATCATCACCACATATTCCACATCACTTTCCACAATTTCACCAAGTTAATTACCCTGGATTTTATTAAGACATCACTCAAGACGTTAGCCAGATATTCGAAATGTATTAGCTTCTCCTCGAATAGACACGGACAGATCAACTACTTAATTATCCTAATCAGGATTTTCTTAGTTGAATCTCGCAAGAAAAGTAGATAAATAATATAATTAATTTATGTCCTATTTATTTATATATATATGCAAATTGTACAAACATGGTCGGCAGGATGCAACCAGTCGGCCTCTTCATAGTTAACTTTATATATATCAATCAATTTGTTTGGGACCTCTTCTTTATTCTAAGATACCATTTGTGTATCATCGGTCTTATATCAACCTTGTTCATTTGTGCATGCGTACACAAAAATAGTAGATTATGCATCATCTTATAATATTCTTAAACTCATGTAAGTTATTTTGCTTTGATACGAATATTATATTGTAATGCAAATTCAGAAATAGTTTATGTAGCTAAAATGATATGTGTGATATCTTTTTTTATCATACAAAATTCATAGCATGTTCGTTTGTTCTTAAATTTATCCAATCAGGATTTATATTATACAGGATTTTCAAGAAAATAATGGTGATACCAGTACGGGTCCAAAGTTTGGACTCCAAACCATATAACAACTATTAGAACAAACTTTTTATCATTGCAATTTGTGTTTTTCCTATTGTCTTTTTTTTACCATAAGTCAATTCAGCAAGAGAAATGGGTTTTCAATATATATCCGGAAGCAAGATCATGTGGGTTTGCTTTCCTTTTGAAAGTGATTTGAGTCATGGACCCCCTCCTTTCTCACTCTACTTTCTTTCTCCCTCTTCCTACACATTTTAGTGTTTGGTAAACTTCTTTTAGCTTCTTTTTGAGCTGATAAGACTGTTTACAAATGTGTTTGATGGCACGAATACGATAACAAAAGTAGACAATATGCACACCAAACTCATACATTATTTAGCTCCTTTCCATTATAAAAATAAATTAGATTAATCTTCACTTACCCCTGCCTAGTATATTAGGACCAAAAACACACCAAGGGCTAATTATATACGCTTTGGAGGAAGCCAGTAAGGGTCTCTGAAAGAAGTAGGTGCACCTTCAGGAGCTTGAAAATGGTGTATTGTTGTATCAGCTAGATTGTAAATACCAAAACCATGGCCTATAAAATAAATTGAATTAGGCTTCAGACCGGAACAAGAACTAGCCTCGACGCAAAAACCCTCACTCATTGAAATAAATATGCACACATCTCCAATGTCCTCTGTGTAATGCATGTATCTTCCTTCCGTCATCTTCTTCTCTCTAAACACCATGAACCTCCTTGTCATGTAGCTACTTCCTTCATGACTCGACGAGAAGAAGCGCTGTGCGTACCTGCGTGCACACAAAGCAAAACAATATAAGACACTGAAAAATACATGAAAACATTATAATAACTAAAGTTACAAAAAAACATTATAGTAACTAGACTGTATATATATATTATATATAATATAATGTTCAAGAAATCGCTAGGCGGTAATCACGCAGACTTGTTTTGCTATCTGTTAATAGAAAAAGTGTTTCGGTTATGACTATAATATACCATTTGACAAGAAAACGTTCACCACTTGAGGCTAACTCAACAAGGTGTTCAGTCCTGCAACACCAACCCAAAAGCTTCCACTCAGAATCATCCAACTCAGGAAGGTCACGGAACATCAACTCATGGAAGCTAGGGACTTTGTTCTTCTTCAAATGAAGATCCCATGAATACAACGAGTTTCCTCCAGGACCAGGCAAGTAGAATCTACGCTCTCTCTTGGAATACATAAGAGTCGAATTCTCCAGCTTCTGCAAGTTATTCTCAGCAAGAATCTCACCGACATTAGTCCAACGCATGTCACAATGTGGTCTACATACACTAAGCTGTCTATCCAAAAGCTTTATGGTCACAACACAGTCTTGGTCGTTAGGAGAAGACGACATGGCCACGTTCCAGATGGCGTTTGTTTGGTTCGAGTGTACAGCGACTAGTGAAGGCAGAGGAAGCGTTGTGAGCGTTGACTTGGGACCCAAGGAAGTGTAAAGGTCGCTGATAGATAGTGAACGGTCATGGTCGTTAGAGAATATTCCCCATCCACGTGCACTTCCTATCTGTCTTGAGTCAACGAGTTCTTCAGGGAATGTTATGTTGGGAACTGTGAGCATCTCTTCTTTGGTCGGATCAAACAAGAGGACATCTCTGACGTCACTACCGTCTGGGAGATTATTCTTTAACGTGGTGCCGAGTAATAAATATGGAGTGGTTACGGAAGATGAAAACAAACGAAAGGGTCTCTTGTGTATCTGCAAAAATCAATTAAAGTTTCATCCTTTATATTAGATACAAGGAGAACAGAACACAAGAGTGAGAAAGGAAGAGAAGCTTTACGAGGGCATGGTTTGAAGGAGAGAGTTTGAAGAGTCCGATGAAACTCCGAGACATTGGCAAAGGATATAACAGTGGAGCTCTAAATTAGGTGAATTGAAAGGGAAGTGATTGGCTTGAGGAAGGAGTTGCAGATGAGGTGCTCGACGATATGTCTCACCGAACTAAGAAGACCAAGATATGTCAAAAGTCAAAACACCTTTCAAGAAGGGTTGACAATAATTTATTTTCATTTTAACCCCCACTAGTTTTATGTTACTACCGAATAAGCCTTCGTTTTTGAAAAATAAGAAGTGTGCCCCCTATAACACTCGGTGACAAATAAAATTGTCCAAATCCTAAATTTATGTGTTTTTGTAAGATTAAATTTTTGGAAAATTGTTATTTAAATCACGAAATTTGAAATCTGGTTAAAAAGACATGAATTTTATTGTAGACCACTTAAAGTTTCTATTTATCTTGACTAGTTATCTAAGACCTTAATTATTTTTGACTAAGTCAATTTGAACACATCTTTAGTTTGGTTAATAGATAGACCAGGTTAATCTCTGTTACAGTCTCAATTATAATCTCTGTTAAACAGAAAACAACGTCGTATTGAAAATAAAAAACCTCCAAATTACTTCTTTTCAAAATTGAAATTCCTAATTCTCAGAAAATTAAAAACAAATTATATTCACAATTTTATCTCGATTTTATGATAATTTCATCTTCAGAAATATAATATGGAGAAGAAAATCGTAGGTTCCCAAAGAAGTGTAAGTAAGGAATTATGGATTATGTGTAAAGTCTTATTTATACAAGAAAATCTAGGAAGATTTTTTTTTATCCTTGTATAAGCCAAAAAAAGATCTTAGGATCCCTTTATTTTTTATCATCTTGCACAATTTGAAGATAAAATGCCCGATTTTGATTTCCTGCTAATTAAGGAATTTGATTTGGGGAATAAGGGATTTGGGTCTATTTATTTTAGAAACGACATTGTTTTGTATTTAACAGAGATGTTAACGGAGATTAATCTCGACTAATCAATTTGTTAACCGAATTAACGATGTGTTTAAATTGGTTTAGTCAAAATTAGTTGAGGCCTTAAATGACTAGTCATGATAGATGAAGTCTTTAAATGATCCACTAAAAAGACTTTTACCAACCAAATTTAAAAATTCATTATCTAAATGACAATTTTCCTTAAATTTTTAAAAATTTATTTGTTGTTTTAAATGAGAAATCTTTGTATATACCATTAGTACTAGGTGATTTTCCCGTGCTCATGCACGGACATGTATATTTATAAAATAAATATATAATAATAATTAATTGATATTTACTTTAATTTTTAAATTAATTTATAGTTTGTATGTCTAATTTATATTATAATATTATATTACTTTAATTATATATATAATTTTAGATATGTTATATTTAGTTTGTTTTATTGTTTTTATGGTCGATTTAGTTATCATTTAGATATATTGGATTCTATCTATTTCTCTGAATTCAACTATTATTTTTTATATTTTAAATATATTAAATTTTTGATTAGTTGTCTTATTTGCATTTATGTTGGTTGTTATCTTAGAAATATAAATATATTTAATAAGATTATATATAACTTAAGATTTTTTGTGTTTAAAAGGAAATAAAAAACAAAAACTAAAGTTTCTGATTCTAAAATACATACATAAGTAACTAATGAATTTTTACAAGATTTTGAACACATATCAATATTTACAATAATTAAAAGATTTTATAAATTCTAAATAAATTTATGCGTTAGATTGTTTGGATGGTAAACTGAAATTTATTTTAAATAATTTTAAAAATAAGGATTCTGATTTTCTTAAGTATTTGACTATGGTTATATTAAGTTTCACAAACATAAAAACAGAAAATTAAAAATTAAAAGATCTATAAGAAAACAGATAATTTTAACTATTAAAATATAATACATCTACCTCGCTAAATTATATAGTGTTATGGTATTTTAAAATAATTGTAGTTTTTTTTTGGTCAGCAACATACACAGACTCTAAACAGACTCTGCAAACTAAACTGGTAACTCATCATCCATATGAACAGTATAGGACGGCTGTTTCCGAGCATTACGTGCTAGTTTCTCGGTCTTGGTATTGAGCGTTCTTGGGATATGAATTATCTCTGAATGAGTGAAACTTCCTCGGAGGATCGCTATATCGTTCAAATAATTTGCAAATGTTGGCCATTCCCATGGTGCAGAAACCATCTTCACTACTTGGATGCAGTCCGTAGCGAACGTAACATGAAATTGACGCAGATTCCTCATATTTTTTATGGCCCAGATAAGAGCCTCTATCTCTGTGTGGAGTGGTGATAGACTTCTCCTTGTATTCCTTGCTCCCATTAAACTCCTAAACCCCGGAAAGATACTGCACCAACCCTGACCCGAGAATTTATCCTGCTCCATCCAAGACCCATCTGTAAAGCACCACCTACCAGGTAGTTGAGGTAAAGTGGCTTCCCCAAGCTCCAGTACATGCTGAATACTTTGTTTCATTGTTTCCTGAGCTTCCTTCCATAATAGAGATTCAGTCTCTACCAGCCGCAAAGTATCATTGGGATCCACATTAATATTACTGAAAAATTTATTATTTCTTGTCTTCCAAATATACCATAAAATCCAAGCAAACTAATTGTAGGTATTTTATGTTTTTATGTTTGTGAAACTTAATATAACCATAATCAAAATACTTAAGTAAATTAGAATCCTTATTCTTAGAACAGATAATTTTAACTATTAAAATATAATATATATACCTCATTAAATTATACAGTGTTATGATATTTTAAAATAATTGTAGTTACTTGATCAAAAGATGTTTATCATTAACTTTATTTTTAGTTTTATTTTTAGTATCTCTTAAAATAGTCAGTAAAAAGTGATTATTTTTGAGAAATTATACTATATAAGTGAAATAGAATTTATATATTTACTGTAATTGTAAGATATTATAGTCAAATAAATATACTAAAAATTAATTTCAATACTACTAATTATAAAAAATGTCAGTTAAACATATATCCGTTTATGTTAGTTGATTATTTTATGTAATCATCTAATAAAATAGATAGATATATACAAAAATAATTATTTTGAATATATATATATATATATATATATATTTTTTATTGTTTAAAATTATTTTTTTAAGGAAAAAAATATTTCTTTTTCTAATAGCAATATTTTTGTGTGAAATTATTTTATGAAATCACACTATATACAGATATTTTTTTTATCTAAGAAGATTTAGATATAAAGTATTTTATTACTTCAAAGGTATAGTTTATGTTATTTAAAATATATTTAAATTAGTTATTACTATTTTGTGAACTTTCCTTTTTTATTAAACCATAATACTTATATTTTCGTTTTTAAATAGTTTTGTAAATTTTATAAATATTTCCTTTTTATTTTATATTGTTATTTGGAAATTTGTAAAAAGGAAATAATTTATTAGGGGTATCATATTAATCAACCAGCGTGAGAGTTAACGTGAACACGACACCTAAGAAAGTGACTTCTCAAATAATATTATAGAGATTCACGTATAATCAAATTATGCCTCACTTCAACAAAATTACCTTGTAAAAATACTATAAGCACAATTCTTAATTTATTTATTCAAAAAGTCCATTATGTTGTCATAAACAACTTTTCTTTTCTACGTCATATCAATTCTCAAACAAACAATTAACTACAGCTTTTTCCTTTCTTTATAAAAAAAACTCTGGATCCATAATATTAATGTTTGTGTAAAAATTACATTACGAAGAAACCTTTTTTAAGGTCTGAACCAGGAAATATTATGATAATTTCTAAAATCATCTTAATATACAAGCTACAGTAGGCTTATATATTAACCAAAACCCAACACTTTCTGCTGGCTAGAAGATTAAGACAGTATATAATTATGTAAGAGACTATTTATTCAAAATTTCATATAATCATTTACTCATTTAAATTATATTATCTAGTTACTTGAAATAAATATTTATTCAGTATGATTGTTCATTTAAAACTTATATTCACTCCTTGACTTCGTTTCTATTTTATTCGTATCAATTAAGTTTTCTAAGTTTGTATAATGACATTAACTATTTTACTAATTCGTGGATCTCATCACTTTTTTGAAGACGAATAATAATCCACGGTTTCATACTAAGAGAACAGTGTTAAAATGTAGCTGAAGAGCCAGTCTATATATAATAACTTGGACGATTTTTTTTTTTTTGAATTGTTTGTACAATAAATGGAGAAATTCATGTTACTATAGATAGTATATTATTATATCATATTGGAAAATATAATATAATGTGTATGTGCATCTCACTCACTCATTGGATATTTCTCCTTGACATGTACAACTAGTTCAACAACTCTATTTATTGACAAAAATACAAAATTCCCATCTAAATAAACCACAAATTTTGAGGCAACATTTATTTGACATTGACATTCTCTCAAGAGTCCAAGTCTATGATAAATGCATGATAGACCCTTTTATGATGCTTAAAATAATGGCTCTCTCATCACACCAAAGTCAGAGTTATATATTCTGGCTTAATAAACCCTTTATGATTTTGCTAAAAAATCCAACATTAGTTTTTAGTGTAATCATTGTTAAAGGATTGAATCCAGAATAAGATGTTGGTGAAAGCCACATTGCAATCCATCATGGTCTCATGAATCGTGCCAACCAATAAGAATTACTTTGAACAACTCAATTAATTGATAAAAAGTCCTACCTCGTAATTAACACACAGAATCTGAGGGCAGTTCCGTCTTCTTACCTCCCAAAGACCAAAAGTACAGCAACTACATGAAATGTAAGAGAATGGCTTGTGGTCTTGGCAATGTCTTGTCTCTCCCTCTCTCTGTCTCCAAAACTTCCCTCTCTGTTTTGTGTAATCTCTCACCCACCAGAAACTCATAAACAAATCATTAATCTCTTTTTCTCCAAAACCCATCTCTCAGTCTTGACCCATTTGATTCACAGAGCTTTGTTGATGCTTTAGACCCCAACAGTTTCTCTCCGTCTACATAAAGACTGCGTCTTTATTCTTTGATTTACAGAGCAAAAAAAAAGAGAATGCAGCTTTCTAGGTTTGGGGTAAGGACAGTGTACGGTATGGGCCAAGTCGAGCTCTATGAAAATGTCGATCACGAAGACCCTGAGGCGATTCTCAATGGTGTTTCAGTCTCTGGACTTATTGGGGTCTTGCGTCAGCTTGGTGATCTCGCTGAGTTAGTATTTGACCTCAATCTCTGTTTTTTCTTTTTTTCTTTTGGGTGTCTTACTGTTGAATGATTCTTTGAGCTAATGGTGAAGTTTAAGACAAGAAGAGAATCATCACTTTTTGCATGAAAGTTATTTCCTTTATACAAGTTTAAGGCTTCTTGTGATTTAGGATTCCCCCAAAAAGAAGAAAGTAGCTTTTTTTTTTTCATTTGTCTTCACCATAGGCTTGTGAATAGCTAAACTCATGTGGTGACTCTTGATGTTGCAGAAAGGAAGAAACTTTCTGCAACATCAAGCATGGAGAGCCACATAAGCCTGCAGAAAGGAAGAAGCTTTGTTAAAGGTTTTTGCTTCTTTTTTCTCTTTGATTCAGGTCTGCAGCAGAGATATTCCAAGGCATACAAGAGGAAGTTATGGCCACAGCTTCAAGAAGCAATCAGTTGAAGATGAGGTTGCAGCATATAGAAGCTACAGTGCCTCCACTAGAAAAGGCGGTGCTTTCACAGACAACTCATTTACATTTTGCATACACAGGAGGTTTTTTTTTGTCTTGTGCTATCTTGTCTTGACCCATGGTGTCTGATTCTTGCTAGATTTTCTCATTAATTTTATTTGATCTCCTAGTTCCTTGTAGGCCCAGTTTCACTTACCCTTATACTATATTACCCTGGGGATAATTAGTTGAGAATGAATTTTTAAATTGAGTTATGTTAGAGTAGATAGATATGAGATTGAAATGTCAGTAGTGGTTAGTGAATCCCGTTGTCTTGATATGAAATGTCTTCTAGTATGATTAGTTTTGGTTTTAGTCTTACTAGTTTTCTTGTCGTTATCAGGTGTGGAGTGGCATCCTCGTATCCTAAATGAGCAAAATCATTTTATACACGACGACTTGCCTGACTCTTTTATGGATCCGTATGAAGAGTGCAGGGATCCTCCACGGTTGCACTTACTTGATAAGTATGTCACTTGCAAGCTAAAACTATCTTTATGTGTTATATGTATATGTATGTACCATCATGTTAACTTGAAACTTTATGCTTTATTTCCTCAGGTTTGATATAAATGGTCCTGGATCTTGCTTGAAGCGATACTCAGATCCTACTTACTTCAAAAGATCATCAAGCAACCTGATTAAAGGAAACAATAAGTTCCAAAACAATAACAAGAGTTGTATAATTAAGGTGTGGTTTTCTCAGATCATATTGGTAAACTTTTTTTCTTTTTTACTTGAAAGTTATATTTGTTGTTTTGTGACATGAACAGAAGAAAAAATCTTCGTTAAGGAGTCGAGATATGTCACGTCTGGCTTCAATGGCTAACCAGAATGCGAGGTAAAGTAGAGACTGTATTGGCATTGTTAAGTTTGTTTATTGCATATATTAACATGGAATGTATTTCAGGAAGACACTTACTTCATTTAGCTTAAGTAGACAAACCTCTTCTTCTAAAACTGCATCAACCAGTGACATGGATAAAAGATCTGATGTGCAAGATCATCATTCTCCTTCTTTTGATTCCAGAAGTGGTTCAGGATACATAGAATGCCTTTCAACGGAAACCTCTTCACTTAATACTGGAGAAAAACCGAAAAGGGAGTTTGTTTCATCCAGCTTGACGCCTGGCTCTTGCACCATTGCTTCAGTTCTTTCTGAATGTGAAACCGAAGATGGAAAAGATAGTTTCCAGCTTAGTCCATTGCAAGGAAAAGCTGCTGTTGGCTCTTCTTGCGTTAGTTGGGATGAGAAAGCAGAGATAGTGGAACCTCTTAGTGTGCAGACAGATGAAGCTTCTGAAATGATGGAGAAGAACTCTGTTGTGGATGGAGTAGATGAGAAAGTAGTCTATGGAGAAGACACTGGTAGAGTTGAAAATGTTAAATCCGAACCAGAACTACAACAAAGTACAGGGATTGATGAGGTAAGGGAGATAAAATCTGGTTCAGAGAATGTAAGAGAACCGAGGGATAGTGAACATGAGACTGAAAGCGAAGGGGAGTCTTTTGTTGATGCGCTTAATAGTATTGAATCAGAATCTGAAAATGATCAAAATCTCAAAACTAGTCAACAAGCAGTGAGCAGTTCCTGTGGTGTTACAGGGGAGATGTTGGAAAAATCTGTGTGTGAGCAAGAACTAGAGCAGAGTTCCAACAGTTTAGAAGAGTCTTGTAGATCGATGGACAACGGTTCTGTAAATGCAACTGATGAAATGAGTCATCAAGATCCACAGGAGAGTACTGATACATGCCGTTCACTGCCCAATGATCTTTGTACAAGTAACAGCTTATCTGATTCATCGAACCCCTGGTATCATAGTGAACATCAAAAGTCAGAAGCTAAAGTTTCTCGTGAAGTTGAAGCCATTAAAATATGGACTAATGGGGGTCTACTGGGACTGAACCCATCAAAACCTTCAGTCTTGGAAGTGCCAAGTTCTTTGAGTTCTGCAGAAGCTGAAAAAGATAAATCAGATGATCTAGTTGAACATGCTTCACATAAACCTGTTCTGGATACTTCAAGCTTAGCAACTCAAAATCTAACTGTAGAGCAGAGAGAGTGTCATGAGACTTCTTACGGTGTCTTTGGTGGACTCAGCCAAAAGCTATTCACTAATAGTTTCCGTAGAAGAGATTCATTGTCTCATGATAGACAAGCTTTACCACCAACCATTCCAGAGAACAATGATGTAACAACAGAGAAGGAAACATCGATGGTTCGCTTCAGAGAGGAAGCTCCTATTGATTGGTTTGCATCGTCCCCACCTCTTCAACACATGAGAATATCTCTCAATCCCGTTGACACCCTTCAGGCTTCAAGGCTGAAGCTGAAATTTTCAGATGAGGACAACAACATTAATACATTTCCTTCCTTTCAGTTGCTTCCAGAGGCTGCTACTACTTCCCTTGTTGATTCTTGTTCAGATGACGACACTTTTTGTAGATCCTCTCCTTGCACGTCAGACATCGATTATCTTAGCGATTATCACTCCTTGTCAAACTCTGAGCAGTGGGAAGAAGCCAGTGACAGCCATGAAAGACAGGAGAAAGAGCTAGATGATTCTTTCCATGGAAGTAGGCATGTTGATTACAATGGCGAAGCTTCTTCTCTAGACACTGAAGCAGAAAATGGTTGTGTGGCCTTAAACTTCTCATACCTCCAGAATCCTGTTGAGCCTTTACCACCTCCATTTCCACCTGTGCAATGGATGGTTTCTAAAACAGCCTCAGAAACAATATCTGACAACAAAACAACGCAGTCTCTACAAGTACAAGACGCTCTCAGGTTTGCCTTTGATAAGCATACTTCATCCTCTATAGTCAACAAAGAAGATCCTAACACTGTGACCTCTGCTCCTAAACCAGAAATTAAGGTACAGAGAAGTTTTCTAAGTACTTTGTGGGTCAGTTCCAAATTCCAAGAATCATCTTAGATAGTATTTCAAATTACGATGTTAACAATCATATGTTTTGATAGGTCCACGTCAAGAATAATGTCAGGGAGGACAAACAAAATGCTAAAGAAAAAGAGAGTGAAGCTGGAGACTTCTTGGAACAAATCAGAACACAAGTGAGTGCAATGGACTCTTTTTGTGAAAAATAGTTATATTCTGCTTCTTGATGCATTTTAATAAAATCTCTGGCTACATTCTTGCAAATTGCAAAAAACAGCATGTCAACCTGAGACCTGTGGTTATGACAACGACTTTACCTGCTGCTGCTGCAACAACTGACCCTGCAATAAACATTAAGATCAGCGCCATGTTGGAGAAAGCAAACTCTATACGCCAGGTTCATCCCAAACCAAATCTAATATTTGCTTCAGAATCTCAAGTACTCTTTTGTTCTGATTCCAAACACATGCTTACTCTGACACTCACTTTCTCTCTCTCTCTCTTTTCCTTTTCAGGCTGTAGCTAGCAACGATGGAGATGAAAGTGATACATGGAGCGATACGTAAAGGCCCTTTTCATCAACGATTCCTATTCATCTTTGTAATTTACTTTCTGCACGCATTTTTTTAATTTATATCATAACTAATGTGTGGATTCTGTAGTTGATACGTAAATTTTGTCGTAGCGTGATATGTATCTTCAAGAAAATAATGTAGTTCAATACATAAATTTATATAAAATAAAATGCAAGTTATTATGCTCATTCATCTTGAGGAAAACACTCTGCAACTTATGATCATTTCAACCAACCTTGATAAGTGAGAGTACAAAGCAGTTTAACACATCAACCAGTTTAGGCATCATGGTGAGCCTTTAATGAGGATAAGTTCTCTATATTTCCAGTTACGAATAAGAAGCATATGTTCTCAGAAGTCTATTCAATGAATATTGTCAGAGAGGAGACCAGAACTGGAGACTTCTTGCATCAAATCCGAACATAAGCCAGTGCAATCGATTCTCTTAAAAGGAAAATATATATTCTTGATGTGTTATATTAGGCCTGGCTATCCGGGTCCTCGGGTCGCGTTCGGGTCGGGTTCTGTCGAGTCCGGGTCTTTCGGGTCTTGAAAATTTAAACCCATATGAGTACCTATGATTTTTCCGGGTCGGTTCTGGGTCGGGTCTTGCCGGGTCCGGGTTGGTTCAGGTCTATAATTCCAATACCTGTAAAATATCCGTAATTTTCGGATCCATATCGTGTCCGGATCGGGTCCGGGTATTTAGAATCTAAAAAATAACATGCCCAAACTCACTCAAATTCAGTCAATATTTTTCATATATATCTAAAATTTTATAAAATAACTTAAATAAAACTACTAATAATTAAAGAAAACATTTTTAAACTCTAAATTTTACATTTTAAAACTTTATATTACTTAAAAATATTACAACTAATAATAAATATTGTTAACAAAAGATATTTCAACTAAATTATAAAATAGTATAGATATATAAAACATAACACAAAATAATAGTTTTGGATATACATGTTTATAAGTCGGGTACAAATCGGTTCTTATCGGGTCGGATCTATTCGGGTCGGTTCTTTTCGGGTCCGGATCTATTCGGGTCGCTTCTTTTCGGGTCCGGGTCTATTCGGGTAAAAGAAATTTAGACCCAATAGGTACTTGTAAATTTTTGGATCGGATTCGGGTCGGGTATTTTCGGGTCGATTCCGGTTCGGGTCTTCGGGTCCAGGTAAAATGCCCAGGCCTATAGCATAAACATCAACTCAAGCTGAGACATGTGGTTGCCATAACGATGGCCCAACTAGGCTACTACCATAAACACTAAGATCACTTTTGTTTCGGAGAATAGCAAACTATATACGTTATGTCCTTTAGTCTCCTAGTTTTATCGAAAGTATATCTGATATTTTATTGAGATTCCTATATTCTTTTCTCTAAAAATTACTCCATAAATGACAACCGTAGCTTGCGGGAGACAACCTATATTAGGGTTTAATCTTGTTATGCACGCAATTTTCATAGTATGGAATCTTATGCATGTGTGTATTGTGTAGCAGATAAGTAGATTTTGTCGTACGTTATATATGTCTTCAATAAAATGAAATCTAAAAGATAGGCTTGTGTCCTTGTTTTTTTTTTCTGTTAAAGAGTAACGTGTATTTTGTAAAAAAAATAAAAATTTCTTTCAATCTTTGTACTGAATACTCTCAGCTTTGTGTGATTGTGTCAGCTGTGCTATTGATTCTGGAAGCAATCGAAATCATAAAGGTCGAAAGAGAAAATAGTATATATATATAATTTTTTCTTAAAAATTAATAAATGGTGTTGCTTACAAAAACTTTTAAAGAAGCATCAAAAAGTGAGTTGGCAAGTAGAAGGGACTTCGAAGAAGATAATGTCTTCTTCAAGACCATTAGTCCGTGAACTTCGCTTACATGCTGTGTTCTCTAATTACTTTCTTATTTTTTTTTTTAACAATAATTACTTTCTTATTATCCGCCACTTGAATCGAAAAATTAAATAATAGTAGAGATTTTGTTCTTGTGTGTACTGTATATTAGTTTCTTGTTAGCTAACCATTTTATCTACAATTCTTAATGCCTGTCTCGCATTTAATCAACATCGAATATTAAATCTTAGACATTTGCTTATGGACATGTGACGGGAACTTGATATTTATTTTATCTTAAGGAACGATATTCATCTGGTTTTGTTTATTTGGACTATGTCTACAAAACTAGTTGATAGAAATATACAACGTAACTGTGTCTACAAACCCCTTTTGTTGGTGTTGAAAGTGCATGTTTAATGATTGATCAAGAAACTAGTACCTTACGTATTAGGTCTTTGAGTGTAATCCATCCTATGAAAAAAGCAGCAGACCAAGGTTCTTAAAATACAAATTATCATACAAATTGAATAAGTTAAGCAAATAGCCCTATATATATTGTATGAAAGCATTTTGCGAAACCTGAATATCTTTTTTTACTAAGAAACCCGAATATATGTATGAAAAACATTTTGGAAAAGTGATAGGTTTTTATTTTCTCTCAAGATATCACACCCAGAGCCATGCTTCTTTTATTTATGGAAAAAGAAACTTTGTCTTAGGACATCACTTTAAAACATAAAATTTAATAGCATGTAAATTTAATTAATTACTAATTTTAACCAAAAAAAAAATCAATGTAGGCTTAAATTTAAGAAGATCGCCAAAAGCTAAAATATTGGTCATAAACTCATAATTAAAGAAAAAATAAAAAATAAAATAAAAAACAAAAAAAAACTCATAATTTTAAAAAAGTTTATTAATCCGTTATTAGTTTACTATGAAAATAATAATAAAATAATTAATTATCTTTTGAAATTATTTTACAAAAAAACAAATTAGGGCATAAAAACATAACAGTAGTGTCGACTTACTATCTTATTTTTTAATGCAGAAATTTTCAGAAATTGATTTTTTTTTATTGACAAATCTTTTTATCTAATGTTTTTTTTCACAAATCATTATAGTCAAGTTAATATCTTTTTTCAATTATTTTGTATTTACTTCAATAGTTTTACTTACGTAAATAATTATCATAATCTTATATATCGATAGATACATATCAAATACATCTGTCAAAAAGAATTTAAAAATAAAACTAGAAAAATCTTATATTGGTTCACGTATGTCTCACGAAAATAAGTGATTCGGTTATCTTATCACTTATAGAATATTGATATTGATTTTGAAAATCTAGTGAATAAATTTGTAGAAAATAAATGTAAAAAATACTTTTGTTTGTTGTTTTCTTGTAACAATGATATTTCTAAGACATTTTTATGAATAGGGGAGGGGGGGGGGGCATAGATTCTTTGCACGGCTCTGATCACATCTCAAGGTTGAATAATTCTCCTCAAAATGTAATCGTATCTGCATCTCGTTCTCCGAAATGGAAAACACAACCTTTAGACTTAATTCACTTGTTAAAAAGAAATTAAACAATTCCTCCATTTCTTCCTCTTTTTCTTTAAAATAAAATAAACAATTCCTCCATCTCTTCCTCTTTTTCTTTAGCTTTTAAATTCTTAATCGAAAATAAAGCTCTCGCATGCATGTACCCTCAAGGAAAGTGCACATTTTCCCAATAAAACTAAACATGTAAAAAGTTTAGCTTAGTAATTCATTCCACTTTATCTAGCAATAGGTAAACATTATTAATTCTTTGGATGTCTCTTTAAAACTGTGGAATATGGAACCATCTAATCTATTAAAACAGAGTCATTCTTTTTATCTACTGATACAAGTTGTCATTTAAATTTGGACCCTTTATAGAATGTTACAAATAATATAAGTTATATAATTGATTGTAAAGAAAAGCAACACAATTAATGTAAAGAAACGACCTTAATGTAAACTACCTTCAAAATATGACAGATATCTATATGTATACCGAAAACACATTCCTACAAATATGGAATATTCTAAAAGAATATATATCATCAAAATATGAAATATGGAAATCTACTAATTATACTTAAATTAAACCAGTGGTTATTTATGGAATATAGTCTTGGGCTTACTTTTATTTTCTGAACAAGTTATATAGTTTGGTTTTTGGGCTTAGTATTAAGAAAAAAACTCTAAACACATTGAATAAACTTTTCACATTAAAAGATCAAAAAATCAATTATTATTTCCAGACCCAGAAAGGTATTTAATATTTTTAACAAAACGAAATTATCTATTATTAATTATTTATTTAAATCATGTACTTTAAAACATTTAATATATTTTTTTATTTTAAATAACAATCACTTTTTGATAAATTTCAATGGTAACTTTTAAATAACTTATTGTTTTATTTTTCTTAAATAATTTACTGATTAAAAAAATGTAAAGTAAAACCAAAAACCAAATCTAAAAACTAAAATCCAAAACCAAAAGCTGAAAACACATGTTATATATTTTTTGCTTTGTTTATTAACAAAATAAACTATTTCAATTTTTTTTAAAAAAATTTGTTGTCATCTTTTCAGTTTTGAATTAGAGGTTCGATTATTTGAGATTTGTTTGTTGGTAATATTAGTTCAAACTAACTCAGCGGGTTTAAAAATTAAAAACCCAAACCAAAAACTGAAAATGAAAAGTAGAAACTTAAAAACTAAGAACCAAAAATCAAAATCTAAAAATAAAAACTGAAACTAAAAACAAATGAAAAATAATCATCACCACAAATTTTGGTGAACTGATTTTATATCAAAATATTCTTTAAACTAAGACAAAACCCAATTATATAAATTTTTAATCATAAAAAATTTCCGCGCTTTTAAGCGCGGGTCAAAATGTAGTTAGTATTAAAATTTGGAACCCTTAGAAAGAAAATGCTTATCATCAGTATCGAACATGTTCTCCTCATAAGCCTATAATGTATATAATTACTTTCAAAACCGTGAACATAAGATTATAGAACTAATTTACATTATGAGCACGACCATGTGGAAAAAATAAATATAACTTGATCCTCTCATTTGTTTTGAAATACGGCTAGTTCAAGTATATCAGAGCCTTGTCCGAAAAGTTGGGATATAGATGGATAATTGATCATTTGTCATTTTATTCTAACAAGATCAATAAAGTACGAGTCAAATCTCTATAATAGACATTAAAGTGAGAAAATAATTAATAATTCTCGTTCTTTATTCATTTCATTAATTTTAAATCACTTTATTAAAGATAGGATTAAAGAACAAACCCCATACAAAAGATTTTGCTTTTCTTTAAAAAGAGAGCTTTTTATAAAGTGAATTTTCCGAACCCAAAAGAAATACTAATAAAAATATTAAGATTTAAAAGGGAAAAAGAAAATGGGCAACGACCAGAGATTAGTCACCTAATTCACTGAAACCCCAAGAAACGAAGGGTAAAAATTGGCTTAAGAAAAGATAACCTACCTTTACAAGTTACAACTAATTATGTATGATTATATAATACACACGCATACATATAGTTTTTGCAGAACATGACTAACCTTCCTTTGTTTTTAAAATGCACATTTGTCTAGGAAATCTAGCACGCAATGTAATATGTATTGATATCCATGGAACATGCATGTGATCAAATTTTTTTTGAATGAAGAACAACACTAAATCGTATAAATTATACGTGTACAATCGTATAAATTATATGTGTACAATATAAGTTTTCTTACAAAAGTGTAACGGTTTTTACAAATTGGATACAATTATGCTTTGTGTAACTGTCTCTCAATTTCGAGCTGACTATGAACTGAAATTTAATCACCTTGAGAGGAGTTGCCCAAAAAAAAATCACCTTGAGACTTGAGAGGATTATGAATACAAGTTGCAAAACTAGCTCAATGAACGAATATATATATATATATTCACACAAATATTGCAGTTAAAAAAACACACACACACACAAATATATATATTTGAGCACATTTATTCTCTTTTGAATAAGTCTATTAGCTTTTTCTTTAATTTAATATTTATATCCAACTTAAAAGCTGATCCCTTTTAAAAGGACTTAAAAGATGTTCTTTTCTGCGACTATGTAGTATAAAGGTTTTTTGGGGAGTAGAATTAGCATAAAAGAAAAGAGAAACATGAACATCGATCAGTGCTCTTTTTTTCTTTTCTTTTTCTCTTCTTTTGTTTTCTCCCTCTCATCTTTATCACTTTCTTTTACATTATGTAACGAACGAGAATTACGTATAATCATTTTAATAAATTATGTTTTAGAAACATGCTTTGCTGTTTGACCAAAAAAAAAGAAACTTGCTTTGCTAAACTCTGTTTATATCTAAAACTAATTTACTTTATTTTCCAACTCAATATCTACTCAACCGTTATATTAATCGATCAAACAAAACTGCACAAACTATATTAGTACAATTTTTCAATAGAACTTACTTATAAGAAGAGATATAGATGGTTCCTTTTTTGGGTTGAAACTCCTTCAAATATCAAAATATCAAAATCTTACACTAGAACTTACCTTTAGTTATATTCAAAAAAAAACTTACCTTTAGTTACCTATAAGAAGGGGTATCTTTCATTTGATGAAACAATTCAAGTCAGATGTTATAACAATCACGAATCGAACCCTTCTGATATACAAACTATAAAAAATTTAGTCAGCAAAAACAAGAAGGAATGGATGATGCTTCTGCAAATTTAAAGAGAATGGTCTAATACCTACTGAGACTATTGTGTTTTGAATTAGTAACATTTGTTTTGTGGCGCCAGAAAAAACCCCATCCTGCATATCTCATTCATTGGTAGTGACTAAAGATAGTTAAAAATAGTGAAATATTTAATTCGCATAAATCTCGACAAAAGTCATCAAAAAGATAAAAAGCATTATTCCAGCAAAAACAAATACAATTTGGGAGAAAAGAAAAGGAATACACACATTTTATTTTGAATGCACTAAGTACATAAGTGTGTGCCTACCATATTCTTTCTACATTTATTCCCCCTACTAACCTTCTTGCATATGGGCATTTGAGTTCTGTTCAAATCTATTAGGGTTTTGAGTTTTTAGAGTTTAAGATTTAAAGTATGTTTAGGTATTTATAATTATTTGGGTTTAGTTAAGATTTTTGTAAGTATATATATAATCTTCAAAATTTTAAAATAAAATTAATATATAACATATTAATTTGAATAATGTATGACCATAATATGAAAATTGGTTCATTTTGGATATTTGAATGGAAAAGTTAGTATGTATTTTAAATATTTGGGGATTTGAATATCTTTTGCTATTTCAGTTATTTATTTTTGGTTATTTGGCTTACTTAAAAAAATCAAGTGTTTTAGATAATTTTCAATATTTTTAGGTATTATGTCTAAAAATATATAATATATTTAAGTAAATAATAATTCAAGTATTTTCAAATAGTCTAAATATTTTGGTTTGAATTGAATTTAGTTCCAATTTTCAGGATATTAATTATTTGAATTTATGCAAATATTTTACAAGCTTTAATTCAGGTTTCATGATTTTTTTTTCTGATTGAACTCGGTTTAATATTTTAGATCTGGTTATTTTGCCTGATCCTACTTTTGATTTTCTCTCCTTTCCTACGAAAAGGATATAATAATTCATAAATCTTTTAAGAAAAGAAAAAAGAAATGAAAATCAAAATCTTCTCCTATAAACTATAAACGTCTCTTCTCTCTTTCATCACTGCAAATCACAACTCTCCTTTTCACTCTCTCTTCTCATTTTCAATGGCGACCCAAGATTCCCAAGGTATCAAACTCTTTGGCAAAACCATATCATTCAACGCCAGCAATATCACTACAACGACCATTAAACAAGAAGTGCAGCAACAACAGCCACAGCTACAACTACAAGCAACAACAGGCGTTAGATCATCATCATCATCATCATCATCGGATCTAACGGTGGAGAAGCGTCCAGACAAGATCATAGCATGTCCTAGATGCAAGAGCATGGAGACTAAGTTCTGTTACTTCAATAATTACAACGTTAAACAACCAAGACACTTCTGCAAAGGTTGCCAGCGTTACTGGACCGCCGGTGGAGCTCTCCGGAATGTTCCCGTCGGCGCCGGTCGTCGGAAAGCCAAACCTCCGGGCCGTGTCGGTGGATTCGCCGAGTTTCTTGGGGCTGCGACTGGAGCGGTTGATCAGGTCGAGATTGACGCTTTGCTGGTGGAAGAGTGGCGAGCAGCTGCATCACACAGTAGTTTCCGACATGAGTTTCCGGTGAAGAGACTCCGTTGTTAGTTGTTACACCGATATGGTCAATCTTGTTAATTATTTTTAAAGAACGTGGTTAAATTTGCTTTGATTTGCTTACTGGATACGTACAGGCTAGCATCAAAATTTAACTAGTTGATTAATTAAACTAATTAATTAATTAGGAGGTTTAATACTTACTTATCTACTGAACAGCTGTCATTTTCTTCAATTTCTCTTGTTGAATCTTCTGCTGTAAATGCTCGTGGGATTTTTCTTCTATAAAGAATTCAGAGTCGTTGACCATTAGTTAGCCCTTGATTAAAACTACTAATTATTTCAAGATCTGTATACAATAAGATCAGATTAACTACGATAAGTGTAACCTATTTTATGTAGCTTACTTTGCGTCGTTTGAGTGTACGTAAAGTTAATCAAAGATTTTGGACATTTGTCTTAACTATAACTTTTAAGTTTAACCAAGTAACCTCGTTCAATTGGGCATTTAAGTTTTCACTTTTCAAGCTACAAACAATATCACACTTATCGTAGATCTACACAAATAGTATATATAAATAGTATATTTACTGTGAATGAAGAAAAAAATGAACCAAAGTGGGACATGCTAAATGTTGTATTTCTTATACGCCCACTGGTGATTATAAAACAAAAGAAGTAAATGCATTCTAAAAAATAGCACAAATTTAATACAATTTTTTAGAATAGTGAAAATAAGCCCACTGGTGATTATAAAACAAAAGAAGTAAATGCGTTCTAAAAAATAGCACAAATGTAATACTACAAATTTTTAGAATAGTGAAAACATTAACTTCAAAAAAAAAATATTCATAAATCTTAAGAAAAACAATTATTATTTATAAATCAAAATCAAACTATTAAGAGCATTTGTGGGTTTTAAGGATGCTCTAACTCATCACTCCACAACCAAACTAGTTAACAACCGAGTATCGCCATCCCCAAAGAAACTTGACATATTCAAGAACTTGTTAGTTTCATAGTTCTCGAGGAACAAACTTAAAGTCGAATCACAAAGCTGAAAGAATATGACAAAAGAGACAGCATAATCAAGACTTGTGTGCAAATCATCTCCTGCTTTGGTAAAAGAAATGGTTGTGCCTCCTAATGAACTGAGTTCTAGGTTGGTCAGAATTTTATAAATGCACAGCTGGAAAAAATAAATGAAACTTTTTGGACAAAGGGTACACAAAGACACAAAGTTTGACTTGTGAGGTTGAAAACGTTTGAGAAGTATCAGTTTCTTCGAGTGCAAATGTTTTGTAAACTGCAACAACCAAAATGTAACATAAAGCGAAATGAGCCAATGGGAACAATCCAAACAGTTTAGATTTAGTTTCTCCGAGTCCAAACGATATCTAAAAACCGGAAAAGGAACAAAGAAAGATAGAATGCGATTCAGACGACCAACTAGCTCACTCAGGACATGATCTTGGCAGACCGGACATAAAGGCTGTCAACAACCTTCCCCATGTTTGCAATGGTATCAAGAGTAGCCGAGTAGATAGCATCCGCCTTCGGATCTTCGAATATAATAAGACATCCAGCTCCTTGATCCAACGTACCTGCAAATTTCTTGTCAAGAATCATCTGAGACAGCTTCTTCTCCACATGATCCACCGGTAACCCAATCAGCTCAGCGATATGAGCTATCTCAACTCGTGAGAAAGGCTCAATCAAACGACACAAGTTTTGCTCCAGAAGCGTGTCATAGAGAGAAGAGAGATGCCTGTGTACAATCGGGTCATCCTCAAGCTGCGCCTTGTAGTCACGGAGAGCGTTCTCAAACAGTTTCAACGACCTCTTTGAGTGTGCATCAGCTACTGCCTTCATAGCATCAAGATCAGGGCCAACGTAACTGAGTCCAGCCTTTGATGAGATTATTCCTGCAACATCATCAGCTTGGCTAACCATGATCTTACACAACAACATGTACTTCAAACTGAAAACCGCTCTTGGATCTCCCAGAGCGTTGAATGACTCAAATGCTTCAAAGAAGTAACTGTAACCCGTTTTGTAATCCTTCTCCTCAGCATGAAGAATCCCACTCTGGAGATCTATGGTTCCCTGTTGAGCAGGTGGGACATAGATAGCGTTTGCAGCCGTTCTAGCTGCGGTGAGTGCAGCTTTCGCCTTTGGTAAGTTCCTCAACGAGAAGTGAAGTTTACTCTCCAGCAAGTCAATGTCAACAAGAAGGAGCTTATCATCTAACCTCCTAACCTCTTTCACCAAAGTACTCAACAGCGCCAACGCTTCAACATACTCCTTGTTCTCCATCAAAAGAGCAGCAAGCCTCGCTTCCACTCGCTGCCTGAGAAAAGTCCTCTTCTCAGCGCGTGTCCACTCCACCATCTCTTTGCAAAGAGTGATCTGAAGATCAGTCGTCCCCGGTATCTTCGCCACGGCGTCAATGATCCCTCTGACGATTTTCGCCGTCTTCGCCTTGGGGATTAACGAAAAGAACGGTCTTAGTTTGGTTAACAGTGTCCGGAGATCCTCACCTCTCTTCTCCTCAGTGAGACGATCACAGAGGTTAGCGATGGCTTGCTCCTTGATCCGTATAGCCTCTGGAGATGAAGAAGGGTCTTCTAAGACCTGGTACAGTATCTGAATAGCCTCCGAGCTATTGGCTTCTTGAGCCAGGGAGATCGTCTCTGTTGTAGCGGGATACGAAACCATTGTTGAAGTTTTATGCAAAACTCAAAACACCTACAACATAAGAACCATAGATGCGTTTACACAATGTCTTAAAAAATCTCATTAATGTTTTTTTGTAAATACAATAACAAGAACAGTAACCTAACAATAACAAGATCCATCAAAGACAAGTTAAATCAGTGAGCACTAATCTATTACAAAGCATATTTAACTTTATGTGATAATATTGTCTCCAAAGATCTAATATTCATTTCTGAATCAAGTATGGTTACTTCGTACTAACTAGTTTAAGATGTAAGCTTAGAACATAATCGAGCTAAGCCACGAACTAGATGTACACTAAATCGAACAAAGATAAACCCTAGAAGCGATCGATAGAGGGAAAAAGATTTGATTTCAGACCCAGAACTAATTAGATCTGATAAGCAAACCCACAAGAATAGATAGGGGAAAGAAACTCACTTTTGAATCGGCGTCTGTGGGGTAAAGCCTTCGACGACGGTGAAAGACGAACGTCTAGAAGATATCTCTGTCTTGATTGAGAAGATAAAAGGTAAAGTTTTTTTTTTTTTTTTTTTTGTCGGCAAAGGTAAAGTTAGTTTCGTAGTTTTGAAATTTAGTGGAGGGTATAATTGTCATTTAGTTTGATCAAAAACAAGGATTGCACGCTTGAAAATATTCGGCGGCTCAAACTTTAGCGTTTGGGATGAAGAGAAGAAAGTAACCAACGCCAGACGTTATTTAGGACGAAAGTGACTAGATTTTGCGTTTTCTCACAGGGTTTTTCTCTACAAGTCGTGCAAACGCGTGTTGTTAAAACGCATGAGATGGAATTGCGAGAACCAAGGTTCAAGTCCACTAGCTCAGACTGAAAGCCCATTTTCTTACAAAACTGATGCCGTTTGTTTTGTTTCTATAGATTTTTTTTTTTTTTGAAAAATTTAAATTTTATTCAACCCAAAATGGACATTCAGATCCGATTACAAACCCGATTTGAACAAAACTTTCAATGTATTACAAAATTAGTTTCGCCCATCCACTAAACCCGGCACATTCCGCTAGTATGTTTTTAAAATTCTCAACCATCAACGATAATCATGGAAACGTGAAGTTCTCCTTGTTGCCTCGGATGCCGAGAATCTCCATATCGTCTTTAGAGTAACTAGTGCCCGATAAACTCCTCAAAGCTTATAATTATCACCGTCGTTGACGCGCTAGACGAACATAAAGACATACCTTGCTCTTACCAAGAGAAGTCCGTCTCCAAACTCGCCACGAACCAAACATGAAAACCAGGTTGAGCTCAACGCCACAGCCTGCCAAGTTAGTCTCATGAACATGTAAAGAAAGTCAAGCTACACTGTCACATAGCACCAAAGAACCAAAACGACACTGGGATGTGCGCTTTGACAAATTGTTGACCCAAGACTGATGGATCGCTTACAATGCTGTTAGATATCAGACTCCGGAGTCAATCGGATTTGGAAACAAATCTACGCCTTGAGACTTTGCTCCGGTGAGAAGGTTGTCACCTTCAAAACACGGAGTACTAGACAGGATGCCGTGAAGGAGCAATCAGAAGTGAAGTGGAGCAACAAAAGGTCATCGAGAAGCCATAGACGACTGTCTGTCACGACCACCAGCTACATCCACACGAACCAGAGCTGAAGAAGCTCCCGAAGAACCGGATACCATCTCCGCCTGCGTATCACGGGTCTAAAGCACGTCTCGGAAGTGAGAAACTCCCAAAGCTCACTTGAAATCGAGCGGAAGGAATGGGATTCGCCGACACTTTAGGACGACTGTTTCTATAGTTTATTTCAGTAATAGTCCTTCAGGACCTTTATTGTAATCTTTTTAACCTCAAATTTTTGAAGTAATAATTATGAGTCGATACTTAAGGGATCATTAACCTCTGTTTCTTAACCGGAATTCTTTACTCATTATTTGACTTTTATTTTTTGTTTTTGTTTACACTTTTCGACTAAACGACGACTCTTATATCTCTTGTTTAAAAAACGGTTCTTAGATTTTCGTAGTTAAAATTTTTAAAAAATTAGAATCGTCTCTTATCCGAAGCTAAGAACCCAAGTTAAAAAACTAGGGTTATTGATGGTCTAATAATAGAAACAGACATGATCATATACATATATTCAAATCATTGAACTCCAAAACTAAGATATTGGAACTTGGAAGGCAAGCAAATCATTCTTTAAAAAAAAAGAACACAAGGTATCAAACAAAAGAAAAATACCGTTAGTTCAGCAAAAACTCAGACGACAACATGTAAAAGAAAATATTTTATATAAGATGTTTAAAAACAGGAGTTATCAAAAATTTAAAAAGTTGAGAGATCAGTGTATATAATAAAGCTTAGAAGATGACGTCAGGGACGATTCCGAGCTCCTTAAAAACTTGAGGACAATCAGCAAGAGGAGTCTTCCTCATGAACCCAAGTGGGTTAATGGTTCGAACCTCGTGCGAGACAATGCCATCATTCGCCGTAAGACTGATCCTGGCTGCGTTTCTTAGGAACTCTTGGTTGTTCACTTCGCTACACTCTGCGTCCGGTGATTGGACGAGGATGATCTCACACACTTCCTCTTCGTGGTCTCCCATGACTTCCATCTCATAGTTTCCTTCTTTGTCGGTCACAGCTTCTTTGCTCAGTGTTACTGTCTGGTTCTCACGGCCCTTGCACTCAAGCTTTACCTTTGCCCCTGAAACACACACACACACAACGACGTAAGGCTTTGTATAAACTTAATGTTGTGTTTAATGTTTTTTTTTATAAATGTAGAGTGAGTTAAAATGATGAAAAATATAGATAAGAAATGGAAACTGTAATGGATGTTATTATAGATTCAATAACGCAAAAATCACGATAAGTTTTTTGTTAAAATAAGAAGTTAGACTAAAAATGTACAAAGCAAAAGGTTTGATTTATTTTGTATAACCAAAATATGTTCGTAGTGATTGTATCATATGACTAATCCATATAAGAATTTGATTAGAGAGTGTTCTTAATTACCTTCGAGGACTTTACTGAGACGGGTAGCGAACTGGACACGGCAGGTATCACAGTAGACGGAACCTTTGATGTGAAACTTGTCGAAGTCGTCGGCATCAGCGGCGGCGAAGTGAAGAAGGGTGGTGAAACATAGGGCAGAGACAAGGAATACGATGAAGAATTTGGCCATTGTTAGTCTTGTGTCTTCTCCTCTCTTACTTTTGGGGACTTTTTATTTTGGAATATTAGTTGTTGTGGGTGAAAACAAAAAAAAAAATTGTAAGTTTGGTTGAGAGGAGATGCTATGATAGATCCAACCAAAACTATCTCCTTTTATAGAGAACAAATGGACAAAAACAACAGAAACATGTGATCTTACATCTATTTTTGGAAGTGCTTTGTCTATTTTTTGGTTTTTTGTGGTTCTTGAGTTTTGTACGGATGTCTTCTTTGAACCCGATTTTTTCTCCTTACCATTACTATTAATGGATGCAATTAGTTTTTCTTTATGTGGACTTATCTTGAAATGTCAAAGATAAAATAATGAAAACAGGGAAAGTGAGCATTCAAGAACTTTGAAAAGAAAAAAAAACTATGAAGCTTGAAATGATATGTAATTTTGAATTGTAAAACAAAAAACATGTAGTTTGTCTATACCATTTTTGAAGTGTTGTATCATTCACCAAGCTAATACAAGAAAAATAATGTACAGATGAATTGTGAAAAAAAGTAAGACTGAACGTTGACCAATCTCCCAACTGTATAGTAAAAAACACAAAAATGGATCATAGAAAAAGCAACCGGGAATCAACATCAACCGGTTAAACACACTCGACGACTTTACACAGTCTATAAGCTGGCAGTGAAGAACGTGGACGTCTCTTGCTGTTTTATGCTATCTGCAACATGTGCAACAACTCCAGCTCCTGCTTTATAGAGTCTTTCACTTTTCACCTGAACAAAAACCCAAATCTCTAATATTAGTTCATGTATTTGAAACAATAAAACAGCTTCAAAGTGAAGATGTTGGAAAGAGTACGTGAATGTTGTTATGAGCTAAGTAAGGCCAGAAGGTGGAGTGGAAGCTGACATCCACTTTCTTCCACCCTAAAGTCTGCAGGCCACGGATCATCTCATCTGCAAATTTTACCAAACTGTTACTTTCTTGCTGATTTAGGGGTAAAAGTTGGCTTTTTTTCTCTTACCTTCTACTATTTCATGATACTCAAGTGTGTTCTGAGGACTAGGGGAGCTTTGTGCGGCTTCCTTGGCTTTAGCAGCTTCTGGAGGGAAATGGGCTCCATCTGAGGAAACAGGAGGGCAGTATTCTACATCAACAACATGCTTGTATCCATCTAGAGATCGCCGTGGAGGCTGCAGTGTAACATAAAAACAGGGGAACACACATATCTATCAAATCTCAGTAAATAGTTCTCAAACTGGTATCTGACTAGTTACAAGCCACATAGAGCTTCTTGAGGAAGAGAATACCTACCAACCATGTCTAAGATATTTGAGACAATGAACTGCATCTTAATGAATCTCTACAGAAAAATGTTCCTTTTCAAGATTTTTTTAACAGTACAGCTGTTGTGACCCTGATATAGACTACTAAGAACCGGTAACGAGATCTTAACCTCAGAGAGAAATTTGTTTTCTTTTACTCAGGAACTACAATGGGTTGAGCTAGAGTGGACGGTACAAAGGTTCTTAAAGTTTCCTGTATGATCAGTCTCATAATTCTGAAAAGTCACGTTCTTGCTTCAGATTAAATAAAACGTACCTTGAAAAGTTCAGTTTCTCTCCTTATGGAAGATGTACGCCAACCAACCATGTCTAGTTAATGTCAAAGGAAAACAAATGCAGATAAAACTAGAAAAACATGTCTGAACAAGTTAAACAGCAACAAAAATGCACAGGATACGGTCATAAGATACGTTTGCATACACGATGCGGCTTCGGAACGACCCCAAGGAAGATCTGCAAGAAGAGCAAATACATGAGGATCTCAAAGTACGTCAGCATGGGGAAAAGTGACTCAAAATTGCAAAGAGGCATATTTACTCACAAGAATTTCAGATCTTCACAATCAGATGCCATTCTCAAAAGAAGTGGTGGTTTATCAGCTTTACCATCAGTAAGAAACAACTGGCTACCAGTCCGACCAACAACGAATGGAGCTAATGGTGCAGCAAGTCTTTCTAAAATAGGAACTCCCAACAAGAAAGGCAGCTGAGACACAAGAGATTCCAGAAAAGGAGGAGATAATGAGACTGAGTTTCTAGGACACTATGAAAATTATGATACCTTTCTAAACTAAGCATCCTCTGTAGGTACTTCTATATATATACAGAGCTCTCTGATTACAGTTATGATAAGAGGAAATGAATAGAACCTGCTTTCTGCCTCTGACTCCTAGATGAGGTGTTGCCAAGGTGATGAAATTAATCGGTTCGAGGCCAGCAATCATACCTCGCAGAATATGTGAATTCCCAGAGTTAGAGACAGCGGCACCATCACTGACTTGTTGTGATATTGGTGCTGAGTAAAGAACGGCAACAGCATGCCTGGCAAATAATCCACCGAGGGAATGTGCTAAGAAGGATATCTTCTTTAAGCTCTTGCTCTTTTGGACAACTTGTCTAACCTATTCCTCTCTCACGTCAGGAATGAAAGATAGATATCAGCTGATATACTGAAGCTAAGGGCTAGAAAACATTACAAGAAAATTAAAAACTCACCTCTTCTGCTAGTCGTTTTCCAGCTCCATCGATCCCGCCAAAGGTTTTAGTGAAGGTATTGGAAGAGCTTGCTGTGCATGTTCAGGGGAGGAAGAGTTAACAAAAAGCATTATGTGTGATACATAGAAGAACACGAGTTGAATTATAAAATACAAAACTAAAGAACATAAAGAAAAACTAGTTGTGTTCTCAGAGAAACATAATCTATCTTTTGCCTCTTGCTGATAAATATGATATAAGAGTTTGAAGAAGCCTTTGCAATTATGTGCTCAGCGCATGCATTTAAAGTTAAAGTAAACATTCCATTAGCAGAAACTCTCTTCCATACATAGTCTCAACAACTGCTAAACTAACAGAGGATATAACAAGATGAAACCAAGAAAGCATATACCATAGATCAAAAATCTTCTTCCAAGGCGTGTCTTCATCTCAGCTTCTACATAGAGCCAGTCGCTAGGACTGCGAGTAATGGTACTCTTAGTAAAAAAATTAGAGTCCATAAATTATTAAATCTGAAAACAGAGTAGTACAAACGACAAAACACAAAATTTCATATTCAACACTTCCAAGCTTCTATCCCAACCTGAAAGAGAGGCATCTATAATACAAAAACCATGTGAGTTTATCATACCTGGCCAAGATACCATGTACAAGGACAAGAAGGTGATCAGGTTCAATTTTCTCATCGTTGTCACCTTTAGATAACGAAAAATTACGTTGTGCTGTGGCACTCATTGCTTGAACTCTTAGTCCCCGCTGGTTCCACCTTCTGTTATTAGACCCTGTTTGTAGAGAGAGATCAAACAAAAGAAGAATATTAAAACTATTAGAAACAAATATAATTATTTTTCTTGGCTTTTTTTTCACAATCATTGAACATCTTGGAGTTTTTCTTTAAAACAAGTCAAGAATCATGTATAGCACTAATATTTATTCAACATAATACTACTCTTCCTGACTATTTGATTGATCTATAGATTCGAGACTAATCTACATCTTTGGCCAAGATCAATTCCAAGAATCAAGATCCACCAATTATACAACACAACACATGAAGGAAGAAAAACAATTACCTAAATCGAAATTCAAAATCTCGGAATAACCACAAGAGCACGACGAAGAAGAAACTAAAACGACGCCGGGAAACTGCCTTGCTCTGCTAAAGCTTGGCTTAGCGAAACCACCACCACGACGATCTGGTGAGAGTCTACAAGGAGGCTGAATCCAAGTAGCCGTAGACATTGAGCTTCTTTTATATATATATGAAGAGAAGACAAAAAAGGAAAAAAAAAACAGAGAAAGATCCTTGAATCGCGGGTTTCAGAGTGACGTCAGCTTCATAACCATATCACGTCTCTACGTTATCTTCTCAATCACTGAGTCCCATGCTCTCTATCTCTGGTTTTTATTTTACCGATTTAGCCAAAAATAATCATCGACTGGGAAATGATATGGTTTTTTTTATTGTTAATTAAAATAATTTCGGCTGCTGTTGTTAAGCGACTAAAGCAGTACTTTATAATATAAAATAAAAACACACAGAATATTTTATTGGACTAGAAAACGAAATACGAAAGTGGAACGGTATATGATTATTTTGGAGTTTTATACTGTGATTATTCAAAGGTTTAAAATCGGACCAGGTTCTCTCCTCATCAATGGTGGTCTAACTCAATACTTTTTTTTAAAAGGACTAATGTCAAGCTTGAATAATTACACGTGAAAACAAACATATATTTTCAGTAATGTCAACTTCGAGAACTTTTCTTTAGCAAAGATATATGTCACTATTATTAATTTAAATCAATAAGGCTCAGAGGGTGATTGGTTGGGTTGTAAATAATGACTTTAGATTTAATTTCTATCTACAACCTTTTAAATCACCAATCATGCTTTAAGTAGATTTTAAAGCTAAAGTCAAAAAATTGGAAAAGTGGTTGTAGGAACCTTATTTTCTAAAGCAAAAAATTATTGCTTTAGGATTGTTGTAGGAATATCTTTCCTTTTATATTTTTTTTCATTTAATTTCTACAGCTACATTAGATACAACTACATCAAAAACATCTACAGTCTAAATTCTACAGTAAAATTTTTAAATCTACAGTTCAACCAATCACCCCCAGAATCAAAAATGTTGTCATGTGGTTTTCACTTTTGAGTTAGAAATAAGGTATTTGAAATCGAGGACACTTGCGTCTGTAATCCGTACAAATAAAAGGTTGTTGACTTCTCCTCGAGAAGGCGTTAAAACATCATGTGTAGTGCGAATTGGTTTCTATTTCTAAGTTACCCCCGTAGGTTACATGTTTGTTTTTCCATAATTTTGTCTACTATATGTACGTTTAGATTCGTTCGGTGGGATTAATAATATATAATGGAGGGAGTAGGGTTATATACAAAAAATATAATTATATCCTGATAACGTTTTCTTTACCAAAAAGAAAAAGAAAGATGATAACATTTTAAAAGCATTTGCCAGTTTGCAAAGGTTTAGAGGCTTGTCATGTGATTTGGATGCTAATTAGCATCCCGCTACCGACACCACACCACAGTACCACGCCACAATAAAGTTTATGTTGGTAAAAATAATTGAAGGTTTTAGAGCTCTCCAGTTCTAGTGTTTTTTTGGATCGTCCATTGTCGCCTGGAGCAAGAACTTGAGAGATGAAAGAGATAATCAAAGTGACAATCTTGTCACATATGCATAACAAACGTATCTAGAAACTCTGAACACATGACATAGTGTTATTGTTACAGTAAGTATATAATTTGAGAATAGGTAGCTAGCTTCTGTCATGATTATTTAGTGGTTTTGGGCTTGAAGGTCAGCTCTCGATTAAGCTGAAACTAAACGAAGCAATTTACTATAGCGCAATGTGGATGATATGACCGAATCAAGAATACATAAAAGAGAGAGGTAAAAGCAGAAGATAGCTCACCGACTCATGTTTTCTCATTGTATCTTCTGGCGAGAAAAAAAGCATATCAAACAAAGATTACAGATAGAGAGAAACAACATTCAAGCACGTTTCCCACTGCTAGGGTTGGACTTAGGGCAGAGATTCCAACGACCCTTGGCACGTCGGCGCTTGATGGTCGCCCTACCACTAGTGGTTCTCATCCTCAAACGAAAACCATGAGTCCTAGCCAGAGATTTCCTTGACCTGCTCCTCTTTGTTTGACACAGAGCAGCTTTTCCAGCTCTCACCACAAGCCCTCTTCGTTTCTGGCTATTCAGACCACTGGTTCCACTGCTGAGATCAAACGCAATGGACAAACCTGAAAAAGACAGCGAAACAAAACACGAAACATTATTATTATAGGTCTGGGAGACAAGTTTATGTAAGAGCATGTTTATTGAAGATCCCTTAAGCTGGTTCTCTTAGTGTAAAAGCTAAGGGACCGTACACTAGACCCAGCTTAAGGGACATTCAATAAACATGCTCTAGTGTTTCTTTCAAACAACTCGTGTACAAAAACATACTATTCAATACTTAATTTGTTAAGTGAGAGGTTCACAAGAGAGATCTAAACCCCAAAATCGATTTACCCATTTCTCAATTCCCAAAATGACCCCCACATGTGAATCCAGAGAAGACGCTAACACCTAAAATTGATGCCCATTACAACACTAACAGCTAAACAGAACAAAAATAAAATTGAAGAAAACTAACCAGAAAATTTAGACGACAGGGAAAGAGATGAGGAGAGAAACGAGCAATGGAGCAGCTGAGAAGAAGCGGAAGTGGAAGAGCTGCGAGAAAACGGACTCTGTCTAGAACCCGCGCGGAGAGAAAGCGAAGCAGATGGAGTGCTAATCTTCCCGTTGGAGGAAGCAGGGTGCCATAAACGCGACGAAGCCGAAGCTACTACGGAGATTGTGGATAAGGAAGCCATTGAAACTCTTTTTTTTTTTCTTATCTCCTTCCTTCAAATACCAGTGTATAATCTTAGTCAAAACAACAAATAAGAATAAGCCACGTGTCACGAGGTGAATACTTCAGGCCCATAAGCCCAAGAGTTGTCTCAATTTGCTTGCTGAGACTCTCTCTCTCTTTTGGAATGTGAATCGGATTAGACCGGACGCTCATGACCAGATTCAAACTGGTTTAACAAAGAAAAGATACAGAAGCATCTCTATGTGATATAATAATATCTTTGCTTTCCAACTGTTTAAAATAAGCACACTCTATATAGCAGGGAACGAGATGAACCACAAAATGTCGTGTAACTAAAAGATCTTTTATACAACTTTCAAACATTGATCAAGTTCCATCATTAGTTTTTCTCATCTTTTTCTCATCTTCGACCACATGTAGAGAATGAAGAAACAGAACAGCGCGAAAAGAACCACGTGCATGATGTGGTTGTTGCCACTACGTATGATGCTCAAGTTCAGTTTCCTTATGTTGTTCTTCACCCCAGCCTGCGCTCTCATCAATGTCACTTGCTATCACCCAAAACAAAACAAAGACAAGAACACCATTAAAGCATTTGGCCACATCCTAGAATCTTTATAATGGCACTGAATGCGTGTCTTTGCACACTTACACAATTAAATCTATGTGTTTATCCTAATTTTCTATCTGATGTTCTATATTTAACTCCATATTCACTTTCACAATGAGACCCAATAAGCTGAAACCATTTCCTGATACATTCACCTAACTAGCCGAGGTTGAAGATATCTATTCCTACCCACCAGAGTTCAGATGTCAGACTTCAGACCAGACCCTGAGTACAAGTCTGTCCATACTTTAAACTGTAAATTGACCAAGATTCATTGCTTTGTACGCTACACTAGAATTCATATACCCTACATTGGGATGCAACTGTAAATTAATAAATAAAGACCCATATTGACAGGGGTGAGTAAGCAATTAAGCATATACATTTGAATCAAGAGCTTCAGTGACATCAACAACATACCAGTTCATCTAAGAAGTCCCTCTGAAACTTAGCTTCTGAACCAATTTCCTGAGCAATCTGCATCAAAATAAACGACCAAATGAAACTCATTTAACACTGAAGTAGACAAAAAAAAAACAAAATCACCTAACACATATGGAATCAGCAAGAACTTTTACTGATTCCTTCAAGCATGGATGGTATAAACTATAAAACAATACGCAAGGAGGGCAAGAAAAAGATACTGAATAAGAGGATTTTAATTGGTAACGCAGCTAATTAGATTCACTGATGAGTAAAGAAACAAATGCATTAACATGGATCCAAAAACACCAGCTAATTAACCTAGCCTTAAGATTTAAAAAAAAGCTTTAAGAAGTTGTTCAGGACATTGAGACAGAGACAAAGAGTTGTCTGCAATGGCATGACACAGACAGTCACAAAGTGTCCCTCATCAACTAGCCATAACAATAGTCAAGAAAGATTAAAAAAGAGACAACTTTCGTAATCTATACGATCAACTCAATTCTCAAAGAAATCTACAGTCCTTCAGATCATACGATAAATTTGGCACCCTTAAGAGAAGAATATGATTTTTACATTTTTCAATTGCCTGACTTGGCCATGGAGACCAGTGATCTCATCATCCAGATCAGAGTGCATCGGATCAATCCTTAGCTGAATCTCCTCTGAACCTGTAGCAGTTCTAGTGCTAAGTCCATCTCTGTAACCAAACACATGAACCATAAAATAACCTATCTATCCAGATAATTAGAGGAAGAAAATCATAATTCAATTTCAAAAAGAGGGAAACTGATAATAGAATCATACCTGGATCTATACGGAGCGGCACCGCCATAAAGAGAACCACCCGCACCGCCTCTGTGAGGATTCGATGCCATCTAACCCCAAATCAAAAGAAGGAAAAAAAAAACCTAAAATCAAATCCTCTCAGAAAAGTTTTCGAAGAGGAATTGCAATCAGAAGAAAACAACAAATTTCAAGCAATCAGGAGAAAGTAGAAAAAAAATAGGTTGCGAATTGCGAGGAATCAAAAGAGGAGATGATGACGGTGAAACGAGCTCGCGTGGTTTTCTTTCTTCGATTCGAACACTGGTTGATTATCGTCATAAAGACAAGGCTATTTGAGTAAATTTGTATCCGAACCGATTGTTATTTTTGATAACCAATTTGACCGGTATTCTACAAGATATTTCGAACAGTATCTACCGGGTTATCATTTCCGACAAGCAATAAAAGCTTCTTCTTTTTATGAAGTCACGAGCCCAAAAAAAAGAACAAGACAAGAAGAAACACGTGTCTCACACGAGTACGTGTCGAACTTTTCCCAAAACTAAAACTGATTGTTCGGATCTCTTTTCTTCTCAACACAGAATCCATTTCTCTTTTTCTTTGATGTTTTTGCTCCATCGCAGGCTTCCCTTACTTGCACGCACAACCTTCCTCTGCAACTCCATGGAGCCTGCGGTGACATCCTCTTTCGGTGGGTCTTCTAGACTCGCCGCCTTGGCACAGCAACTGCGCATGTACAAGCCACCGCCTTCTTCACCGTTCGACGACGCTGAGGAGATGCAGCAGGCGGATCAGGAGAGCGCAGGGAAAGTTGTTTCTCAGGTTGGGTTTCAGGAGTCTATGACTCCGGTTCCGAAAGATCCTGAGAGGTTCAGACCGAAGCGAGCGGCTGTGTTGATCTGTCTCTTCGAGGGAGATGATGGTGAATTACGCGTTATACTCACTAAGAGGTCTTCCAGATTGTCTACTCACTCGGGTCTGTGCTTGCTTTTAGATAGCATCTCATCGTTTTATATAACTCTATGATCTCTGCTCTTAGCCCATATCACATAATATTTAAAGGTTTAGACTTTGAACTTGAGATCATTGGCTTAGTATGCAGAACGGTTTTGCAAATTAGTCTGAGTTGATGGGTTGAATTTTGAACAAAGCAGTATGTTTTGGTCTACTTTTGACTTTTTGAGCTGGTGGTGCTATCAACTTACTGGTTATGGTAGCATTAAAAGTTTTTTTTTTTCAAATGCAGGAGAAGTTTCACTGCCGGGTGGTAAAGCAGAGGAGGATGATAAAGATGATGGGATGACTGCAACTAGAGAGGCTGAGGAAGAGATTGGTTTGGACCCTTCACTTGTTGATGTTGTCACTTCTCTCGAACCTTTTCTATCTAAGGTATAAATAAAAATGCTCAATTCTCCTTGTTTTATATGTGATACATGTTCATAGTATGGTATTGCTAGTGACGTGGATGTACAGACTATGTTGTCTAATCTGTGCTTGAACGTTACCAGTGGCTCTAATAAGCATTGGTTCTTGGACCTCCATCTTAGCTGTAATACGCCATACATAGTAGCAGAGTTCTAGTACCTAAAGTGATTTTCTTGGAGGCTATCTAGTTTTTTTTCTTCTTATTCTTCAGTATTAGCTGTGTTAATAAGGCAGAATCATACCTTTTTTGGTTTCTTAGGCTCTAAGGATAATGTTCTCTGCTGTATGTCAAACTTTATTTTCCTTTTATGAAGTGCTAAATGCATAATTATCTATTTCTGGTTGTTATTGTTCTTACATGTATGTTATTACCTTGCAGCATCTCCTTAGAGTAATACCTGTGATAGGAATCTTGAGGGACAAAAAAACATTCAATCCAAAACCAAATCCTGCGGAAGTGGAAGCTGTGTTTGATGCACCTTTGGAAATGTTCCTCAAGGTTATTCTCTCTTTTTCTAATCAATTTAATCTATACATATATTTTTCCTTCAGAAGCATTCATTGCTTTGAACTGTTTTTTTTTATCACAGGATGAGAACAGGAGATCTGAAGAAAGAGAGTGGCTGGGAGAAAAGTATTTGATCCACTACTTTGACTACCGAACAGGAGACAAAGATTATACTATATGGGGTTTAACTGCTGGGATTTTGATCAGAGCTGCATCTGTGACTTATCAAAGACCGCCTGCTTTCACCGAGCAGTGCCCTAAGTTTAAGTACCCTAAAATGGTAGAGAAACATACTTGTATGCCTTAATGAACATAACTTGAATGGTGTCCCCCTAGATTGGTCTTCTTATAAGATCAATCAAGAAGACAGTAAACATTCCATAAAACTGATTCTGTACCAGTGAATGCAGAACTAGGATATTTGCTTATATATATGCAGACAGCTCAAGTTCATGTTCAGATGAGACATCTCATGAATCTTTTGTTTATGAGGAGATACCTGGAGGGGTTTTTCATCTTGTCATGATCTAGGTCAGTCTGTATTCTTGTATATAATAAATGTATTATATGTAACTTTTCTAGGCTTCATTTCTAAGTTGTATACTTAATGTGATCCAGAGAACCGTTGGCTTGTTATGGTTCACACTCAGTCGTTGATTTGGAGGACAATTCAGACTCGCCTTCAAAGTCTCATTTTCCATTGTAAAACTTGTGCAAAATAAATTTGTGTTCTAAACAAAATTTGAAAGCAAACTTGTCTTATGAACCTTGTAATACTTTTATTAATTGTAGCGATTTACAGTGTTATCTCTGGACCAGATTTGCTCTGTCTCATTGGCACATTCACTTACCACCATTTCTTTGTATTGAGACCTCTTTTCCTGTAATAGCATGGTTTAGGTTTGATCAGGTTCTGCATTGGCAGTTTGTATGTTTATGGATGGCTTCGATTCTGCATGCATGATTCTTGGAAGAATCTTTCGTCTCATTGAGGCAGGAATTTGCACTTGCCTACTCGTTCTAAATTCTCATGTTGTTCGGTTAATGCCTTCTTCTTGCAAGCCCTCCTTTATGTGAGAAAGTTTTTGCTTACCCTTGTTGTTACTGTTGGAATTGCTTAATAACAATTCTTTTTCTGTTTCTACCAGCTTATTTGTTGTGAAGTAGGCAAGCTTAACAAGACGAGATTCTCCTTGGTATGTTTTTCTTTTCCACTGCATTAATAGTTAACTACAATAGCTTTAGGGGTTGTTGTTTATAATATCCACTTGCTGAAATGAAAGGGACAGAGAGCAGAAACAAAAGTCAATGGGGGCATTCCGAGAATCGAACTCGGGACCTCTCGCACCCAAAGCGAGAATCATACCACTAGACCAAATGCCCTGTTGCTAAGCATTTTAGTTATAGGGCTGAAGATCTCAGTATTTTGCATTGTGATCATGATCTCTTAAGTTGACTTTTTTTGTGCACTTAGAGGGGTGTAACACGAGGACTTACTGGGAGGTCAACCATCTTAGTACTACTTTCGCCCAAGCATGATTAACTGCGGAGTTCTAATGGATCCGGTGCATTAGTACTTGTATGATCGTGATTTCTTAAGTTGACTTAAACTAAATAATTTTGTATGAATAAGATATTCCTAGATTTGTCTGAGTATTCTTTCAACTAAGATTCCAGGGACATGATTACTTGAATTTTCTAAAGGAAAGGGGATTTGTGGCTTGCAATGGAAAACACATATATGATAGGTCTAGTTGTTCAAGCCTCTTCTGTGAGAAATCACCTAGAAGAAACTAGTCATAAGTTTTCTGGTCGGCCTGTTCTTGACTCTCAAAATTTTGTTGTGAAACTAGAGTGTTGTGATACTTTTCCAGTTTGTAGAATCTTGTAGCTTGTATAAGTTTCGTTTCTTGTTTTCTTGGTACATATTTAGAAGAGAGGAGTTTTGTGATCGAAGAGAAAAAAATTAACGGATATGAAAACTAAAGTTTAGTGCTATAAGGGGGATGCTTCTTCATTGTTCAGGTAGTATATATATGTTCATTTTTAAGAATTGATGCTAGACATGTATTATTAATTGGTAGGGTGTGTATCCATCAAACCATACACAATACGATAAATCCTAACTCTAGAGACGGACTTATTTTTGTGTTTAGCGTTCGTAGTAGTATAAGATATACACTAGGTAAATACTAGCTAATAAGCCCATTCTTTAGGGAGAAAGACTTGTCTGGAACGTGAGGAGATGATGGGGCATGGCTTCTTCTTGTGCATCTTCTCTTCCGAGCTACTTACCGGTCTGGCAGGAAGAAACACTCCAGTGCCACGCGGCTTAACTCGCTCTGCACCGGCATCATCACTACTTGGCTTCTTTATGGAACCATATTGGTTCAACGCGTGCCACATCCTTGGCTTCCGATCATAGTAGCTACCTCCTCTATAGCTCTGTAAATTATGTAACAAAGGTTTATTAATCAGACATCCTTAACGTTAATTATAATAAATAAGTCATCGAACGTTATAACAGAATACAAACCTGTGGATGTGGACCAGTGCAATCAAGAAAGACCTCATTGAAGAGGTTTGAAGGTAAGAGAAGCAATACTTCCTCAACACGCAACACAGCCTCTCCTTTACAAGACATGTTGCTACAATTTCAATGACTACTAGAAAACTCCATCTAATATTTTTGCATATATATAGGTTACTTCTAATAAGGGTCAGGTCGAGTTGGGTGAACCTCTCTCTTTGTGGAGTGGTGGGTGGTGGTTGCAGTAATGTATGTATGTGGCTTTCTCTATTGTTTAGTTCAGCTTACAACTTAAACACTAGAGTTGGTGTTATGCAACATTCTTCTAACCCACCATACCAACCCTTGTTCATTGTACGTTTTCATTTGACCACCAAGTACCTTACCATAATCTATTTTTTTTATTAGTGGTTGACCTAAAATATTCAATCCAAATGTGTGTATGTATTCTTTGAAACAGAGACAAGAAGGATATTATTAAATAATGAACTTAAGAATCATGAGCACATAGCATGAAATATATAAGAGTTGGTACTGTGTAATTGGTTTAGTGTTAACCGAGTATTCAACCGGTAACTGGTTCTTGTGTAACTAAATATCAGAGCCAGGTTATTGGTTATGCTTATGCGTAGGAGTTTCCAATTCGGGTTATATTTGGTTCATGAAATAAAGAAACTGAATGTTATGGGTTATTGGTTTTGGTTCGATTTTGAATTGGTGAAACCGGATTTGGCAATTCAAGTTCTGCCTTAAACCGGATTTTTTGTCGAGCCCTAAACTAGTGAAGTGAATACGCATTAGTAAATCTATTTCCTCGCTCTTCAGTCGCCGACGGGGATGAACTCTTCACACTCGTCTCGTCGAACTTGAAAACAGACGTGAGCGTTTTCATCGGATTAGTCCTCTTTTGGGGGTTGATATGCTACTTCACGAGGTGTGCACACCACTTATTCGACGAAATTCCACCTGAAATGTTGGATGAATAAGCGGAATTTGGAGAAGCTTAAATGAAAATCGAGATCCAATGGTAAGTTGGAAAAGTACTTTATAATATTTGGCTTGCTCATTGGTTCCTCTTTGCTAAGATTGTTTGCTGTTCAATGCTTGCGTCACCTAGGTTAAAACTAAGCCCTTAAATGTATCCTATAAGCTAATCTGTCTAATAGAGCCTACGCTTAATACATTTGGTTAATGACTACATATAATAGTCTATCTACTTTAAAGGGCTTTCCGAAAATCAAATTTTAGACCTCTCGCACCCAAAGCTAGATTCATACCACTAGTCCAACTGCCTTGTTATCTGTGTTATTCAGTTAGAGCGTTCTCCTTGTTTGCTTCCCTATTTTTGTCAAATAAAATAGAAGAATGCTTTTGGAAAACCTCAGACGCGGGACATTCTGAAAAATGAACTCTGGACCTCGCACACCCTATGTGAGACTCGTACCAGTAGACCACATGCCATGTTGTTAAGGAATATAGTTGGAAATTTTAAGAGTTGGTCATACTTTGATCTAGTTACCATAGTTGACTTTTATTTAAATAAGTAGTCTAGTCTTTGTAGGATGTTTATCTAGTGATCTCTTCACCTGAAGCACCAATTGAATGATCATTTGCATTACTACTAAAATAATGGATTTTTGGTTTGGATTGTACCCTGCATTGAAAATTGAAATACTCCAGTTATATTGTTCAAGCATCTCCCATGGGAAAACACTCAGAAGATGATAAACTTTTTCCCGTTCACATTTTTGAATTGAGTTGTGATCTTGTTTGTCTTAAACATTTGACTAGACCATACTGCTAAACTGAAAACCGCTGGATTTCACACTATGTTTTTATAGGCTCTACAGTATCTAAAAGCCAATTTGATCCTTATTTGTTCTTTTTATAGGTTGAACTACATTGAGATGTATCGTTTGCTATGAAGCAAAAAATGATTCTTGTTTGGATATACATATCTCAGTTGTTTTATGCATGCACATTTACAAATAAAAATGTCAAGGGGGCATTCCGAGAATCGAACTCGGGACCTCTCGCACCCAAAGCGAGAATCATACCACTAGACCAAATGCCCTGTTGTTGATTTAGTCCCATTAGGCATCATCTTATACATCATGTGGAAAAGTGAAACACATTCACTCTGTTTTTAAGAAAACTTACCCTTGGGGGGGGGGGGGTTCCTTTTGAGGGTTCTATTCTTGGCGAAGCTGGTGATATACAACTAGATTAAGTTCAAGTTTTTCTGTTTTTAAATGAGATATTAGAATGTCTTCTTGTTTAGATAAGCTGCAAGAAATATTTTACATTTTAGATCTAGTTTTGTTAGTTGACCTTTTAGGCTTAATAGTAAAAGTTGATTGTCTGCAATTCATTATTGATGAAATGTTAGCTGGCATTTTGAAACCTTTCTTATACAAAAAGTCATGGGGGCATTCCGAGAATCGAACTCGGGACCTCTCGCACCCAAAGCGAGAATCATACCACTAGACCAAATGCCCGGTTATTGGTGTTTCTCATCTAAACATTATCTCTGTTCCTTTGCCCTTTTCTTGAAAGAACAGTTCTTGGGTCTTAGTTCTTCATCATGAACAATACAATGGAAATATATACTGTTCAAGTGTCATGTCAGTAATATGAATACTTTCAGGTTTCTTCTAGAATATAGATTTAAAAGTTTTTACCAAATTAGGCTTGGTAGCTGTTGCAACCAGAGGGAAAATCATATGCCTGGTAATTGCATGTGCTTTTGTAGATCATTAAAATGGTTTCAGTTCTTGGTTCTTAAATCCCTGCAAAAAAAGTTTTGTTTATAGTTGAAATTTGCATATTACTTTTTCCCAGTTGATGTGGTTTGATTTTAGAGAATTTAGTTGCAGAAGTGAGGTGTATTGTGATTGAATAGTTTGCTTTAGTTAAAAATTAAAATGGGTAAAATTCTGGTCCTTTTTCTGTTGAAATGCTAAAATCTTTGTTTAAGTGGCGTTTCTAACTTAGTGCCCCAGAAATGCGAGGGAAGTCATTAATGTTCTGTGTTCCATTATTGTAGCTCAATAATTGATCGCAGTGATGCCAGATGACACGCAAAGGAATGCTACAGTCTGAAACTGCTTTTTTAGTTTGCCTTTGAACATTTGGCTTTAAAACTTATAAAATTTTGGTCATACTTTGATTTAGTTCCCATAGTTGACTTTTAGTTAATAAGTAGTCCAGTCTTTGTAGGATTTTCCTAGATTTAATCTAATGAGATCTCTTCACCTGAAGTGCCGATAGAATGAGCAGTTGCCTTACCGCTAAATAAATGGATTTCTTGTAGGTATTGTATATTGTATGGAAATACTCCAGTTAAATTGGTCAAGCATCTTCCATGGGAAAAACAGTCAGAAGATAATAATTTTCCCATTTTACATTTTTGAATTGGCTTGTGATCTTGTTAGTATTAAACATTTGACTTGACCATGCTGCTAAACTCATTTGTTTCAAAAAACAATCAACGGGACCTCTTGCACCCAAAGCGAGAATCATACCACTAGACCAATTGCCCTGATGTTTGGGGTTCGGTTAATGCCATCTATCTGCATTCTTTCCGATAAATTTTGCTTTCCTTTAGTTTTGATAGATGGTTAAAACATGATTGTTGTGCTGTTTTTGCAGCCCAATCTTCGTGAATCTGGCAGTTCAACAGATTGTGATGGGCATCACCGTATGGAGGGTACTGGTTAAAATACTTATAGATTCATGATATTGGACGTGAAGCAGCGGTATGCTTTTCTTTTTATTTGCATTATGTGTTTAATGATAAAAACTTAATTAGTTTAAGTTTTCTTGTTCTCTCTGCTGAAATGAGAGAAACATATTAGCTGCATTTTAACTGGCACTTAGATCATTTGTCTTACAAAAAGTTAATGGGGGCATTCCGAGAATCGAACTCGGGACCTCTCGCACCCAAAGCGAGAATCATACCACTAGACCAAATGCCCTGTTGTTGATTTAGTTCCATTAAGCATCATCTTGTTGTTAAATCATGTGGAAAGTGAAAAACATTCACTCTGTTTTTACAGAAAACTTACCCTTGGGGTTTCCTTTTGATGATTCTATTCTTGACGAAGCTGGTGATATACAACTAGGGTAAGTTCAAGTTATTCTATATTGATTTAATGTGATATTAGAATGTCTTCTTGTTTAGATAAGCTGTAAGAAATATATTACGTTTTAGATCTAGTCTGTTAGTTGACTTTCGAGGATTAAAAGTAAGAGTTTATTTTCTGTATTTCATCATTGGTGAAATGTTAGCTGGCATTTGGAACATTTCTCTTACAAAAAGTCAAAGGGGCATTCCGAGATCGAACTCGGGACCTCTCGCACCCAAAGCGAGAATCATACCACTAGACCAAATGCCCTTTGTTGATTAAGTCAGTTAGTGTATAATTGTTCCTAAAATGTAGATAATAGTTTCGGCTTTGTTCACTTCCCTGTTGTTCACGAAGTTGTCTCTTGGAGAAACCTGGCTGCATTTGCTATCGATGTTCTTCGATCAATTTGCTATCTAGAAATTGTTTTCCTGCTGCATATATGTGTCAGTTGAAGTGGAAACAAATGTGCAATGTGATTCTCATTCTGTTACTTGCAACAACTCACGCACCAAGTGAGAATCATACTACTACTGCACCAAATGCCCTGTTTTTCTTACCTTGTTCAGTTAATGGCTTCCATTAGCAGCCTCCCTTGTATTGATTTTTTCCTCCCTTTGTTTTCCTACTGAATACTAAATCACCAATTCGTTGACTCTTTCTGCAGCTTCTTATTATATGTGAAGTTTACTACTTCCAAAGATTAATTGACTGACGTGAAAAAGCGGTATGAACTTCTTTTTATTTGAATTTAACACTTAAATTATGAAATTTAAGGTAGATTCCTTGCCGAAATAAAAGGGTAATTATTATGGTCCTCTGCTAAAACGAAGATCTGTGAAAACTGTAGGACTTAAAAAAAAGACCTGAATTTGTTTGAAAATTCTTAGTGTAATTTAGATCATCTACTTTAAAAAGTCAATGGGGCATTCCGAGAATCGAACTCGGGACCTCTCGCACCCAAAGCGAGAATCATACCACTAGACCAAATGCCCGGTTATTGGTGTTTTTCATCTATTCAAATTCTTTGTTCCTTTGCTCTTTGCTTGAAAGAACAGTTCTTGTACGTAGTTCTTCTTCATGAACAATAAAATGGAAATGTATAGTGTTCAAGTGTCATATATCATTAAGATGAATACTTTCAGGTTTCTTCTAGAATATAGATTTAAAGAAAATTTTACCTGATTTCAAGAATCAGGCTAGGTAGCTGTTGCAACCAGAGAGATAATTATATTCTTGATAATTGCGTGTGCTTTTGTAAATCATTAAAATGGTTTAATTTCTTGATTCTTAAATCCCTGCAAAAGAAGTTTTGTTTTTCAGTGAAATTTGCATATTATATTTACCCAATTGATGTGGTTTGATTTTGTCCGTTTGTTTGTTGCAAAATGTTAGTCATTGTTTAAGTGGCGTTTCTAACTTAGTGCCCCTGAAATGCGAGGAAGTCATTAATGTTCTGTGTTCTATTGCTGGCTTATTAATAAATCGCAGTGCTGCCTTACAACATGCAAAGGTATGCTTCTGTCTGAAACTATTTTTTATTTTGCCTTTAAGCATTTGGCATTAAAAGTCTTAGAGCAATTCCAATAGGGGTATTTCAAAGAATTTCTCATCATTAAAAAAATACAGATATAGTCAGATAAATATGGTCATTTGTTGAAACCTAGTCTGCAAATTGTTTACATCAGAAGAGAATAGTCCTCTTGTCCTTCATTTTTCAATTCGATTTTAGACCAACCTAATGAAGGCCCTCCAGTAGTTCAATTCTTTATGATCATGTTTTTCTAACGTTTGTGTTGATCAAATCACTATATTATTAATCTTTTTGGTTATTAACTATTTTTGATAAGCCCCTAGAAGTCTATAAAAATAGCTCCTGGTAACTGTTATTAAGATGAAAATTATTCTAGATGCCTAACTTTTCCTCTTGAGGGTTTGTTTTATATAGCTGGCAACATACAGTTAGTGTAATTTCAGACTCTATAAACTGATTCATGAATCTGGTGCGAAATTGTTTACTTGTTAAGATAATTTATAAAGAAAGCTACGTTTATCAAGATCTATTATTTGTCTTTATAAGGCTTAGTAGCAAAGGTGGATTGTCTGTAATTAAATGTTGTTGAAATGTTAGGTCAAGAAGTTCCTAGATCTATTATATGATACTTCTTCCAACTGAAATTTCAGACAACATTACTTGCATTTTCTTTAGAAACGGAATTTTTGTTTTGCAATGGAAAAAACACATGTATATAATATTTGGAAGAGGATAGTCATCTTGTCCTTAATTTCAGTTGGATGTTTACATCCATTATTTGAAAGCTCTCCCATAGTTGGATTGCTTAAGATCTTGTTTGTCTTATGATTTGAGTGGATTCCAAATTCATGGTTATTGACCATTACCGCAGACAATATGGGAATAGTAAAATAAAGAACCATCTCAAGTCATACATGTTCCGGTTTGTTTGAACACATTCATCAAAAAGGTTAAATGGGGCATTCCGAGAATCGAACTCGGGACCTCTCGCACCCAAAGCGAGAATCATACCACTAGACCAAATGCCCGGTTATTGATGTTATCCATTACAAGCATTAGAATCTTTGAAATGAAACCATGATGTTAGGATCTGTTTTAATCTGCAGTTTCACATGTAACTAGAATGATATGCTGCTTAATTTCATCAGTAATTTTTGAGGCCTTATGCTAGATATTCCCTCATTGAATATTCCTCTGTAAGGGTTGTTTTCCTTAATTGCATTTAGATTTGTAGCCTATCCTTGTGTAATTTTTGTGGTATGCTTTTCTTTTCCTTTGTATCATATGCTCAATGATGAAACTAAGTTTTTTTAAGTCTTCTTTCTCTTGCGGAAATGAAAGAGGAACATATTATCTGCACTTGTTGGACAATAACTGTTAAAACATCTAGTGTTGAATCAAGATTATATTCTAGTCAATTTAAGCATGCACATTTGTGTTGCAAAAAGTCAATGGGGGCATTCCGAGAATCGAACTCGGGACCTCTCGCACCCAAAGCGAGAATCATACCACTAGACCAAATGCCCGGTTACTGGTGATTTTAATGTAAACATTTTGTTGTTTCATTGCCCTCTTCTTGGAAATACAGTTTTTGGTTTGTAGTTCTTCCTGAACAATACAATTGAAATGTATATTGTTCAAGTGTCATATAAGATGATTATTTTCAGGTTTCTTGTAGAATGTAAAGGAAAATTTACCTGATTTCAAGAACCAGGCTAGGTATCTGTTGCAACCAGAGGGAAAATCACTTTCTTTTAATTGCATGTGCTTTGTAGATCATTAAAAAGTTTCAATTCTTGGTTCTTTTAAATCCCTGCAATTTTGTTTTTGTTTTTCATTGGCATCTACATATAACTGTTGCTCAATTGCAGTGGTTCGATTTTAAAGAATCTAGCTGAAGGCTTGTATAAGTATTGTATCATGTTTTCTCGATAATCTGTAGAAGGGAGGTGTTTTGTGATTGGATTGTTTGCTTAGTTAAAATAACTGTTTTCCTTTTGTTTGTTGCAATATTAAAGTCATTATTTAAGTGGCGTTTCTTACTTAGTGCCCCTGAAATGGGAGGGAAGTCATTAATGTTATGT
>CAKOAT010208487.1:336411-386251 GCA_932364175.1 Eruca vesicaria subsp. sativa
GTTCTAGTGTCATATGAAATGATTATTTTCAAGTTTCGTGTAGAATGTAAAGGAAAACTTACCTGATTTTAAGAACCAGGCTAGGTATCTGTTACAACCAGGGGGAAATCATATCCTTGATAATTGCATGTGCTTTGTAGATTACTAAAAAGTTTCAATTCTTGATTCTTTAAATCCCTTTAATTCTTGTTTTTGTTTTTCATTGACATCTACATATAATTTTTGCCCAATTGCGGTGGTTCGATTTTGAAGAATCTATCTGAAGGCTTGTATTAGTATTGTCTCATGTTTTCTCGATAATCTGTAGAAGCGAGGTGTTTTGTGGCTGGATTGTTTGCTTAGTTAAAATAAATGATTTGTCCTTTTGTTTGTTGCAATGTTAAAGTCATTATTTAAGTGGCGTTCTGACTTAGTGCCCCTGAAATGCGAGGGAAATCATTAATTAATCGCAGTGATGCCATTGACATGAAGGTATGCTGCTGTCATAAACTATTTTTTTTTAGTTTGCCTGTAAACACTTGGCATTAAAAGGTCTTACAGCAATTTCAATTCCAATAGGAGTATTTCAAAGAATTTCTCATCATTAAAAAGTACAGATATAGTCAAGATAAATATTGGTCATTTGTTGAAACCTAGTCTGCAATTGTTTTTACATCAGAAGAGGATAGTCCTCTTGTCCTTCACTTTTCACTTCGTTATTAGACCAACCTAATGAAAGCCCTCTAGTCTTTCGATTTTTATGATCTTGTTTATCTAACATTTGTGTTGATCATATCAGTATATTACTCATTTTGGTTATTAACAGTCGTGTATTTTTGATAAGCCCCTAGAAGTCTATAAAGAAAGTTCTTGCTAAATTACTGTTTTACGATGGAAATTATTCAAGATGCCTAACTTTTCCTCTGAGGGTTTGTTCTTCATATTGCTGCCAACATACAGTTAGTGTATGTTCAGACTCTTTTATTTGATTCATGAACCTGGTGAGAAATTGTTTACTTGTTTAGATAATTTTAAATGAAAGCTACATTTCAGTTCTAGATCTATTAGTTGACTTTATAAGGCTTTGTAGAGAAGGTGGATTGTCTGTAACTGATATATATTGTTGAAAGGTTTGGTCAACGTATACTTAAACAATTTAGTCTGAATAGAAAATTCATAGATTTATTATGACACTTCTTCCAACTGAAATTTCAGACATGATTACTTGAATTTTCTTTCGAAAGTGAATTTTTGCTTGCAATGGAAAGAACATGTAATAAATCATTAGAATAGGATAGTCATCTTGTCCTAATTCTTTGAGTTAGCTGTTTGCATGAATCCTTTTAAGGGTCTCCCGTAGTTCATTGATTATGATCTTGTTTGTTTTATGATTTGACTGGATTACAAATTCTTGGTTAGTGGTTACTGACCATTACCCCAGGAAATATGCCAAAAGAACCATTGAAAAGTAAAATAAAGAACCATCTTTAGTCATACATATTTCAGTTTTGTTTTAACACGTTCACCAAGAAAAAATATATGGGGGCATTCCGAGAATCGAACTCGGGACCTCTCGCACCCAAAGCGAGAATCATACCACTAGACCAAATGCCGTATTGTTAATGTAATCCAGTAACTGCATAACTGTTCTTGAGACGTAGACATCGGTTTTAGGCTTCTTTTCTTTTCACTTCTCAAAGTGGTCTCTTTGTGAAATCTAACAGCATTCAGCTAGTGATGGTCTCTGTTCAATCCTCTATCCAGAAAGTGCTATCTTGCTGCACATGTGAGGCAGTGGATGTGAAAGCCAAGGTATACTGTGATTGAGTTCTATAACTTGCATTTCAGCAATTTATACCAAAAGTGGTAGTGAGAATCTAAAATAGCCTTTCTAATCGTGAAGATAAATGCATGTGCAATAAAGAAGAGTTTGTTGTATGATATCTATCTGTTGACATTTGGAACATAAGGATTACAAAAAAAGTCAATAGGGGCATTCCGAGAATCGAACTCGGGACCTCTCGCACCCAAAGCGAGAATCATACCACTAGACCAAATGCCCGGATGTTCATGTTATCCATTACAAGCCTTAGAATCTTTGAGTTGAAACCATGATGTTCGGATATGTTTCAGTCTTCAGTTTCAGATGCAACTAGAATGATATGTTGCTTGATTTCGTCAGTAGTTTTTGAGGCCTTATGCTAGATGCTCCCCATTGAATATCCTTTGTAGGAGTTGTTTTTCTTATTTGGATTTCTAGCATCTTCTAGTGTAAGTTCTCTGATACGAATGTTGATGAATCTAGCATCTTATAAATGCATGATGGTTTTCACTGCTTGAAACTTACTGGTAAAAAGACTTATATAGTGGACGTGAAACATTGCCTTGTTGACATAAATCAGTTAATGCATAGCTGTTTCCTAAACCTGAATACTGGTTTTAGGTTGTGTTCTTTTGACGCTTGCAGGTATGTCTTCAAGAAGTTGCAGCTTTCAGCTTGAAAGCTTTGTTAAAGCTTGGGGAAGAAGATAAACTTTTCTCTGTTTTATTCAACTTAACCATTACAACTCTGACTCACTGCTCTTATATACACGAGCTGTCTAGGGTAAACCAATACAACACGTCAGCATACTAGGGAATCAAATCTGTTGAATAGCTGTAATTGCTGAGCTGTGTGCGTCGTACTGCGGCAAGACCNATACAACACGTCAGCATACTAGGGAATCAAATCTGTTGAATAGCTGTAATTGCTGAGCTGTGTGCGTCGTACTGCGGCAAGACCGTTGTGGTGCTTTTCCGTTGGAGACTAAGCGTTGAACACTCTGTTTGTCTTTTAGCTCCAGGCCCATCTCCTTGTCTTGTGTTTCCTGTTGGGCCTTAGTACTGAGCAAGGCCTGCGTCTTGCTTACACACCCCTTCAAACTGGTGGCGGGAAGTTCAAAGACACCGAGTTTGGACCTGAGATTGAGGAACGGAGCTTGAGGCAGAGATTTAGTAAAGATGTCCGCTAGTTGATGTGAAGCTGGTATCTTCTGCACCACCAAGGCTCCAAGAGCCACACGTTCTCGAACATAATGAAAATCGGTATCAAAATGTTTTGAGCGGTTGTGCATTGCAGGGTTCGCAGTGAGGTATACCGCGGAGAGATTGTCACAGTATAGGCGTGGAGTAGTGCGAACAGAAACTCCCATTTCACCAAGAAGAGCTGCTAACCATTTCATTTCGCACGCAGTAGTGGAGAGAGTACGGTACTCGGCTTCAGTTGAAGAGCGAGACACAGTAGGATGTCTCTTGGCAGACCACGAAATAACATTCGAGCCAAGAAGAGTACAGAACCCTCCTGTCGAACGTCTTGTGTCCTTGCATCCAGCCCAATCGCTGTCACTAAAAGCTTGAAGAGTAATATCAGTATGAGCAGTGAGATTAATACCAAACCGATATGTGCCTTTCAAGTATCGTAGCACACGTTTCAAGTTTGTAAAATCTGCAACCGTTGGAGCATGCATCTTCCTGCAGACATAATTCACAGCGTATTGAATGTCAGGTCTGGTCAGAGTGAGATATTGGAGTTTTCCTGCAAGACTCCTGAAGTAAGACGGATCAGAAAAGAGCTCTGTTTGACCCGGAACTCTGTCCAACTGAAGTGGTAATGGAGTCTGAACAGGAGCACACTCAGCCATTCCAGCATTGATAAGAAGATCAGTTGTATACTTCTCTTGGTTAAGAAACAAGCCGCCATTGTGAGCTTAGACCTGAATGCCAAGAAAGTAATGCACAGTGCCCATATCCTTCATCCTAAACTCAGTGTTCAGACATGAGATAAGCTTCGCTATCAGTTGATCATTGCTGCCAGTCAATAACATGTCGTCAACATAGAGCAGGAGATAGATGACATCAGTACCCTGAAGGTAGACAAAGAGAGAAGGATCACGTAGAGTACACCTGAAACCAAAGTCTAGCAGAAACGTGCTAAACTTATCAAACCAAGCACGTGGGGACTGCTTTAGACCATAAATCGCCTTCTTTAGCTTGCAAATATGATGAGGTTTAGAGGGATCTGTAAAACCAGGTGGCTGTCTCATGTATACCGTTTCCTTTAGATCACCATTCAAAAATGCATTCTCAACGTCGAGCTGCTTGATGTTCCAGCCTCTGACTGTAGCCACATGCAGGACAGATCTAATTGTAGCCGTCCGTACAACAGGACTATAAGTTTCCACGAAATCGATTCCTTCTTCCTGACTACTGCCATTTGCAACAAGTCTGGATTTGAGTTTGTCTTCTGAGCCATCAGCATTAAGCTTTGTCTTATGAACCCAATGACACGCCAGAGGTGTAATGTTAGGTACAGGAGGAACCAAATCCCAAGTGTGTGTGACTGCAAAATTGTTCATCTCATGCTGCATTGACTGAAACCATCTTTCATCTTTTAATGCTGCTGCAACTGACTTTGGAGTTGGATAAGAGTCTTTTACAGTAAACAACACGTATCTAGGATTTGGTTTACGTATACCTTCTCTACCTCTGGTTATCATAGGATGTGTTGGTCCTTGTACAGCAGGAGGAGAACTAGCAGCGGATGTTGAAGTTGAGGAGGATTGGGATGGAGAGGATAAGGGTGGGAAGTCATCAGCGTTGAACAGGGGTTGAGGATGTGGTGAAGTAGGGACAGGAGTGGGAGGGGTTGATCGAGGAACAGCAGGGAGAATGTCTTCAGGAGTAGGTTGGTCAGATTCTGGAGGTGGTGTTGGTTGAAAGAAACTTGACTGCCACGCTGACAATAGCGGAGTATCAAGAGTAGACTGAAAACTGATGTACTCTGCAGTATATGGGTAATTTCCTTCTTCAAACAACACGTGACGGCTGATGTATACACGACCAGAAGGAGGATGAAGACACCTATACCCCTTGTGCTGCTCACTATACCCAATGAAAACACAATGCAGAGACTTCGGATCAAATTTGTTATGTTGATAGCTGCGCAACATTGGAAAGCAACTACAACCAAACACTCTTAGGGACGTATACACCGGTGCTTTACCTACCAGGGCTTCATACGGACTCATGAACTGAGGAAGAGCTGACGAAGGCAGAAGATTAACAAGATACACAGCAGTAAGAAACGCTTCCAACCAGAGTTGGTGAGGAACTTTACTCTGAAACATCATTGCTAATCCAAGCTCAGTGATGTGTCTATGTTTGCGTTCAGCCAAACCGTTCTGTTCTGGAGTGTGAGGACAAGATATCATGTGTCTGATGCCACAGTTGGTAAGATGATTAATGAACTGACGACTGAGAAATTCACCCCCTCCGTCAGATTGAAACGACTGTATTTTCAGTTCAAGCTGAGTTTCTACCAAGGTTTGGAAACGAAGAAATACACTGTGAAATTCAGACTTCATCTTTAAGGGAAACAACCATGAATATCTTGAAAAATTGTCGATGAAGATAGCATAATAACGATAACCTTGTGTAGATACAACAGGAGAGGGTCCCCACAAATCACAATGAATACGTTCAAGGGGTCTCTTAGCTACAAAGGTTGAAGGGTAAAACGGAAGTTTAGAAATCTTTCCCATTTGACAAGCTTCACACAGACGCGAAGTTGTCTTATTCACTACTATGGCCTTATTTTGCTTGAGATGTTGGAGAGTGTCTAGATGAGGATGGCCCAGCCTCATATGCCAAACAGAGTCCGTTGCAGCTTGCTGTCTTGAAGAATAGAAAGCCACAAACTTCATGTTCTCCAACACATATAGATCCTTCTGTCTAGTTCCTTTTGTCAACAGCTGCCTTGTCTGTTTGTCCTTAACAACAACACCATCAGAATCGAACTCAATAGCACAAGGATAATCAGACGTAAGTTTTGACACAGATAATAGAGATTTGGCTATGTCTGGACACACAAGAACATCGTTCAGATAGAGGTTACCTTGAAGACTTGGCAACACCGCTGAACCGACGTGAGTAATAGGGAGAAAATCGCCATTACCGACCAGAACCGTGTCCTCACCAAGATAGGGTTGAGATTGTTGAAGGTTCGTCGTGGAGTTGGTGATGTGAGCCGAGGCACCTGAGTCCGCGTACCAGTCATTTGGATGCTCTGAAGATCTCATTGCTGTGAAGGCACGAGTAAGCTCCTCTGTCTGATAGGAATGATCGAAGCGTTTGTAACATTTGTACGCTGGATGACCAAACTTGTTGCATATCTGACACGTTGGCCTATTATCAGATTGAGAGTTTCCTCTGCCTCCTCCTTGACTGATTTGTTGGGGAAAGCCTCGACCTTGTGTTGAGTAAGATCCACGACCACGTCCTCTGTAGTGACCACGTCCACGCGATGAAGAACCTCCTCTGTTATTGACGTAGAAGGCTTGATGAGGGGAAGCTTCAGAGTTTGCTTCGTAAGCAGTAAGCTTTTCAGCAAAAGCTGTAAGCTTGAAGACGACGTCATCAAACGTTGGTCCTGGAAAGTTGTCCATAGAGTTTTCTATGACAATGGTAATGGACTCGTACTCGCGTCCGAGACCACGTAAGACACTGTAGATCTTCTCTTGATCGGACAAGGGAGCACCGATGGAATCCAGTTGGTCGCAAAGCTCCTTGATCTCAGACACGTACTGAGTGAAGGTTTTGTTGCCTTTCTTCATGGACTGTATGCGACTCTGGATGTCGAGCTTCCTTGTTGCAGTGACACGGTTGTATCGTTGACCGAGATGAGACCAGATCTCCTGAGCAGATCTGAGAGCATAAATGCCTTTGATAGCATCTTCCGACAGAGAACCCACTAACCAAGCCATAACGAGTTGATCCGTACGGACCCATTTCGCGTAGGCTGGGTTAGGTGTTTCTGTGAGTTGATCTCCAACGCGAACAGTGAGAAGAGGCTCGGGTCTTGGCGTCGCTCCGTTGACGTGACCGAGAAGGGACTGACTACTGAGAAATTGTTCGAACTGGAACTTCCATGATAGATAGTTCTTATCGGACAACTTCAAAGTAACACACTGAGTAATCGATAGAGTAGCAGAAAGAGGATCAGGAACGCTCGCCATGGAGCTCTGATACCATGAAAGCTTTGTTAAAGCTTGGGGAAGAAGATAAACTTTTCTCTGTTTTATTCAACTTAACCATTACAACTCTGACTCACTGCTCTTATATACACGAGCTGTCTAGGGTAAACCAATACAACACGTCAGCATACTAGGGAATCAAATCTGTTGAATAGCTGTAATTGCTGAGCTGTGTGCGTCGTACTGCGGCAAGACCNATACAACACGTCAGCATACTAGGGAATCAAATCTGTTGAATAGCTGTAATTGCTGAGCTGTGTGCGTCGTACTGCGGCAAGACCGTTGTGGTGCTTTTCCGTTGGAGACTAAGCGTTGAACACTCTGTTTGTCTTTTAGCTCCAGGCCCATCTCCTTGTCTTGTGTTTCCTGTTGGGCCTTAGTACTGAGCAAGGCCTGGTCTTGCTTACACAGCTAGCAATGTTCTCTGTATAATATGTTCTCCAGAAAGTGTTGTCTTTCAGAAAGCCAAGGTACATTGCGACTCTCAACCAATTTGTAGCAGAGTTGAAATTATTCTGATTGTCTCTAAAACTGAAGGGAAATGAGTGTATAGTTATTGAACCTGAGCTGTTGACAGCTGATGCAGCCAAAACAGGTTTATTCTACATGATAGTTCTGAGCTTGCATTTAAAATGCAGATCCAAAAAGGTTAAATAGGGGCATTCCGAGAATCGAACTCGGGACCTCTCGCACCCAAAGCGAGAATCATACCACTAGACCAAATGCCCTGTTGTTGATGTAATTTGGTCAATGCATAACTGTTCTTGAAACTCCAGTATAATTTTCTTTTTGTGTTTACTGGAAATCAGTTGATGTAGGTGTTATGCTTTTCATTTCCCACAGTTTCCGTTTTGGAGAACCTAGCAGCATAAATAGTGTTTCCGTGAAGCAAATAGGAGTCGATGAATATGAAAGCAGAGGTACTTTGTGGGTCTAGTTCTACCGATTAAAACTTCCGCACTCAATTTTCTGAAGTCATGATGAGCTATTGTTATGATTCTTGATTTGTCGCTGTAAATCCAAATACTCTTTGACAGATTGTTTTATACTTGAATGTTAATCAACTTAAAGTTATCAGCAAAAGCTTTTGCCTTTCAAATGTGACATGTAGCACTGGATAGCCTAATAAGCTTCTCCTTTGGCCATTTCACTAAATGCTCTTCTATTTTGGATTATAACTTTATTCACTCCAAGAGCTGGAGTTCTGAGTTTTGCTGCCGATCATTGTTTTTTGGCTAACATTTTTGATAAATAACTGATTCTAGAAGTTAAAGAATTTTAGAGGTGAACTTGTTACTTAAAAGTTTCTTTCATTTTGAAGTATTACAGTTTTTGTGTTCAAAAAGCTGAATATTAAAAGTTATGGTTAAAAACTTAAAATTCAAATTTAAACCAAAGCCAAACTAATAGTATGCCTTCTACACCAAGAAACTTCCCTATTACCAAAACAAGACAAAAAAAACCACTATTTTTACCGGACAAGGATCCATCTTTTATCACAGTTTAGATCAGCTAATGAGAATCTTCAGACTCGCATCTGTCGCACCGCGAATTTCCCCCTCGAATCACTACACAACTCTCCCGTTAAAACAAGACGTTTCTGCGGCAAGCATCGCCGGAGCTCTTCAAGAACACATCAACTCTCCATCCCCAAAACCCGGTAAGAAGATCCACGCCGACATAATCAAAACCGGGTTCAGACCAGGTTTAAACGTATCCATCAAACTACTAATCCTCCACCTAAAATGCGGCTGTTTGACTTATGCACGCCAAGTGTTCGACGAAATACCCAAACCAACGTTATCTGCTTACAACTACTTGATCAGTGGCTACCTGAAGCAAGGATTGGTTAAGGAGTTTCTTCTCCTAGTCCAACGCATGGCTTACTCTGGAGAAAGGGCAGATGGGTACACTCTTTCCATGGTTCTTAAGGCATCATCATCATCTAGTAGTCTTGGTAGCTTATGCAGGCTGGTCCATGCCAGGATTGTGAAATGTGATGTTGAGTTAGATGACGTGTTGATCACTGCTCTTGTTGATGCTTATGTGAAGAGTGGGAAGCTGGAGTGTGCGAGGACTGTGTTCGAAACGATGAAAGATGAGAGTGTTGTGTGTTCTACGTCGATGATCTCAGGTTACATGAACCAAGGATTTGTAGAGGAAGCTGAAGAGATTTTCAATGCGACTAGAGTTAAAGATATTGTAGTTTACAATGCTATGGTTGAAGGATTAAGCAGAACTGGTGAGACTGCTAAGAGAGCTGTTGAGATGTATGTTTCGATGCAACGAGCTGGTTTTCATCCAAATATCTCGTCTTTCGCTAGTGTCATTGGCGCGTGTGCGGTTCTGACGGGTGTTGAAGTAGGTATGCAAGTGCATGGACAGGTTATGAAGAGTGGAGTCTACACGCATATCAAAATGGGGAGCTCTTTGTTGGATATGTACGCAAAGTGCGGTGGGATTGATGATGCGAGGAGAGTGTTTGATCAGATGCAAGAGAGGAACGTGTTTTCTTGGACTTCGATGATTGATGGGTATGGGAAGAACGGGAACCCTGAGGAGGCGCTTGAACTCTTTAATAAGATGAAGGAAGTTAATGTAACACCCAATTATGTAACGTTTCTTGGAGCTCTCTCTGCGTGTTCACATTCTGGTTTAGTGGAGAAAGGCTATGAGATATTTGAGAGCATGCAGAGAGATTATTGTATGAAACCAAAGATGGAACATTATGCTTGCATGGTTGATCTCATGGGACGGGCTGGAGATTTGAGTGAAGCTTTGGAGTTTATTAGGGCGATACCTGAAAGGCCTAACTCTGATGTTTGGGCTGCTCTTTTGAGTTCTTGTAGACTGCATGGTAATGTTGACATTGCGAGCATAGCTGCTAATGAGCTTTTTAAACTGAATGCTGATAAAAGACCTGGAGCTTACATAGCGTACTCCGATGTTTTGGCTTCTGCTGGTAGATGGGAGAACGTGAGCGAGATTAGGGATGTGATGAAAGCTAGAAAGATACCTAAGAATATTGGTCGTAGTTGGATCAGTTCCGAGAAAGCTCAATGAAGGTCTTTTGTATCCAAGCCTGAGATTTATCAGAAGATTTGATTGGGGATGAGAGTTTTTGCGACTAAATGTTTTACAGAAGTGATACTTATGAAACATGCAGTAAGGCTTCTCTCATTTATGCTCTTCAAATCAAATACAGTGAGCTCGAAAACATGTACTTTATTTGATGAAACCAAAGTTATATAATGGTTAATTATGTTTTGTGTTTCTGTTGTGCGTTTATGGAGGTTTCTCTTGTTTTGTAGGTAAACAAGAGAGCACATATTCATTCTTGTGGAACGTAATAATGGCCTCTTTTGAGAAGGGTGAACCAGGGTTATTTCAATAATATTGGCCTTTGATTTTGTGTTGTTATGGTCTTTGCAGCTCTGACAAAATATACCTTTTGAGGTCAACTTATAAAACAATAAAAAAGGCAAACTCAATGCCTTGAGGACACAACAGCTCATGAATCCAATAAACTACCAAGCAGTAAGTTTTATGACCATACTGCCTCCTCTACAACAGTTCCACGCAATAATTTAAATCATTCATTTTATGGTCTAGTTTTGTACGCATCTACTAACTTCTAACTATAATTGAAATATATTGGTATTTAATTATTATCTTCGCTGTTTTTCTTCTCCATTAGATTAGTTTTTTTTCTTTGTTTCACAAGTATTTTCAGTTGTCAACAAATGAAAAATATTTAGAAAACTCAATAGAGAATACACAATAATTTACATAAACAATAGATGACGGTTGAATACAAATACACGGTTTCAACTTATTCATCATTTCACTAATATGGTAATGGTATTACATATATCTTTGAATATATTTTCTGGATCAAACTTATACGTACGGAGTATGTATAAATTAGAGTCTAGCGTTATAATTAAAATTGCTAAGAAAATATTTACCACGAGGATTATGTATACACAAATACATTTATCTATTACTATAAAGTATTGTTTCCCTCTTTTTTCCCTTGCCACGTCAGAAAATCAGTCAAGGAAAGCGTGACATCTGTCCCTCTTTGTTCAAAGTTATGCGTTTCATTTAATCAAATTTGTGTTTATTTGGGCCTTATTCAGTTGGGCTGCGTCTACACTTGATTAGGCCCATATAAATCTATATCCACCATATCAATTGTTAAACAATGCGTTTCTAATTAGGGTTCATCATTCGTGGTGTCTCTATTTTGCATCTCCATTCCTCATCGAACTACCGATCTTTCATATTTTCTTCTTTCGGTGCGAGATGAGACAGTAACAGATTTCCCCTCATAAAGCCCTCCATTAATCGACCACACATGATCTATATTCAATGCAACCCTAGAGACTGCAAGGTGGTGGATGTTCTACTATAAAAAAGGTATGAGCTCATGTCTTTAGAATCATACTTCATTCTACCGTGATGATCATGTTATTTTTGTCTTTAGAACTGAGAAACTCCCAACTGTGATGATTTCGTTGCTTATGTTTCAGGTGACCATGATACCGGCCACAATCAATGTCAACCGGTTGGAGACCCACTGGCTTAACCTGAAGCGGGTTCGGTTTATACCCTAACCGGGTTTGATATTGCTCGGTGTAACCCAAATTACCGTCTATCGGATTCTTCCTTGCTATTTAGCGACTCAACTTCTTGCAAGGAGGTTACCGATCCTGCTGTTCCAATACATTCTGAATCATTTCGCTTGCGTAACCACATTGAGATCCTTGGGCTCGCCTAACAATCAGTTTCCAGGTAATTTGTATCTTATATATTCCTCTGAATATCCGATTAGATAGATAATAATCTTCATTTTCAGACCTCATTGGTGAGATTACTGCTGTGAAGAGCATTAGAGCACTGTCATTCCTCAGGAAAAGAACCGGGTTATGGCTACCATCAAGATGGACAAGTAAGTCATTTAGACTTTATCATATCTCCAGTTGTGTTTATCTAATTACAACGTTTATCTCACTGTTGTAACTTCTCATTTATCAGTGACACGTCAGAGACTATGAGCTTCTTCTGGGATTGTTCCTAGGAAATTATATGTTGGAGTTATTCCTTATTCGAGATTAAATTCGTAGCTACTTCAGCTAATCTTCCAACGGCAAACTCCCTGCAACACCCCTGATCATCTCAAGGTAAAACCTTTTAGTCTAGCCTCTATCTCTTGAGTAATATATTAACGGGATCGTAATCTCTATCTTATCAGAGCTTGATCCCATGTGCAAGCATCACTGAGAGAAACACATAGAAGATTGTAGAGATGGAAAATTGAGAAGATTTTGGAAGAATACTCTTCTCTTTAAGTTATGATTATTCAATCTTGAAATCACAAAATGAGAGAACCTTCTTCTTTCCAAGCTGGTAAACATGCTCTTCACCAAATCCGTATGACTAATAAACTAAAACTTGCTAATTTCAGGGGAATAAGAGTACATAAATTTGTTTACGTGCTTTTGTGTCATGCGTGTCCTTCATCTTTTTTTATACGTTATCTTCTTGATTGGGAAAAACACATGTGTTTTAGAATTTTACTGGCCAATTGGGTTTTAGGTAAGTAACAAGTTCTTACAGGGATATATCATTCTCTATGTGCAGGATGGCTTTACTTTGGCTTGGAGATACAATGCCGCCACAGCGCCACTACGTTTTCATCCGGCTGCGTCACTTACGGACCACACCTTTAGAGTTGTTCTTTATTTGTTGGAGATAGCAGACACTTTTCCGGTTCCGTGGACAATTTTATAAATGTAAGTATTGACTAGGAAATTATATTTTTAGTGGATTTGCTTTATCACCTTCTAAAATAAGTTGTCCATGTATCGTTGTTGTTTATTTTGCGTCATGTTTATTTAGAGAGTCATATTGAGATGTGTAGGACATTGATATGTTGAAGTATTTGTTTTCAAGAACACCAGCTAGCTTCCGAGTCTGCTGTGACGGATCTCCATCGGCTGCAAACGACGTTTTCATCCTAATCGCCATTATCATATTTTATGGGTTCTTGATGATTCCTTACCGCAGATTCATCACTGTAAAGCCATTTTTTACAAATTCACAGCGAGACGACTTCACCATAATGGATTTGTACGGAAACATCTTATTTTCTTTTCTTTTTTTGTCACTCTGGTTTGTCTGGTTTAATTACTCATCTCTCTCCTATTTGTCTCTTTTAAAGATCCCAACATCAGTGAATTTAATAATCTATATCTATATAAAATGTTTTTGTGTATAGTGCTTGCGGGAATGGAGAGATACGCATTTAAAGGAGTTGTATCAAACTTTGTAACATCTAACAGGTGTAGTGAATATGAGTAATTAAATTGCAGCCAAAACTGTAGGCACTTGACTGGTTTCACTTTCTATGTTGCATCTCTTTACTGCTCATTTACTGATATGTATTGGGATATATTCTTCATTATCCTTGCTTCTTCTCATGTAAGCTTTGTGGTACGAATCTTTTATTTTGCGTATAATCATGCATGTATATTAATGTTGAAACTCTATTTTATCGTCGAGTTATGTCTTTCCAATAAGAATTTGGCTGTTTGCCTTATGATCGAGTATCACTTTTTGTTTCCAGCATTCGTCTATTATTGAAACTATTTGGTTAATAAGGATGTGCACTTAGCATTACAATGAATGGTTTTCGACAGGTTTACTTTTCTTAAAATTTTGAAAGTGACTAGATGTACGCTAAGTAGTTTTTTAAAGAAATGGCTTAGATTAACTTAAATAGTAATTGGTCATCATAAATTTAAAAGACCTACGTATTTTAACTTCAGATCATCTATGTTCGATAAGTTTTCTAAAAATTTTTATTTGCTTTAATTTTGAAATTTTTTGAAAAATACCAGACCCAAATGTCTACCGACCCCTAGATAGATCTTACAAGAGTGGCCTACATGTTTATAGTCATAACTCATAATATTCATACATTGTAATAATAATCGGAGAGTCATCATCCTTTTTCCCCGCCAAAATCAGTTACTAAATTAGTAATTCAAATATCAATAACCAACAAAAACATTCATGGGAATCCATACAACATAAAAAAACCTACACCAACACTTCCATTTCAAATTCAGCCTTACCTCAACTAAATCACATAATATATATTGATTTCACAATCCAATAAACACTACTGACAACGCATCAAATTCCTAGACCAGTAATTCTTCGCCAATCATCAAATCATGGACAAAGTTTCTAAGTACACAAAACATTCACACAATAATTACTTATAAATACTTATCCATCAAACACAAAACTATAAAATACAACAAATACTTTTACCCAAACAGTCAGCTCTCTGGTAAGTGTTATTTGCAACAGTTGTAAACCAAATTTTTATTTATAAACCAATTTAAAGTTGTCAAGTCATAAGTCACAATCAGGTGACAATGGCTTATATGGATCAATCAAATCTCAAATCACATAATGCGCTGCATTGATTAAAAGATGATTTAGTCTATTAACAATGAAGATTCAAAGAAGAAGGAACATCATATTGTCACTTGGACACAAGATATGTGATGAATACATATATTCTTATGCTGTTACATTTCCCTTTGAGATTGAAATTTTTGAAAGATTACTTTTCTCACTTTCATCATCTTGATGACACCAAAGTAACTATTTTACTATTACAAAGTTGCAGTTTTGCTCTACTAGGCGATGCTTGAAACGTTAAACGTTAGCGTGTCATGTGACTGGAATACTACGTATAAACAGAGGAAGCTAAGGTTGTGGAGTTCATAAAAATTGTTGCCAAGTCAAGAGCCATAGTGAGGTATCAGTTGGTGTAATGGCTTTGCATTTCTGCAAACGGTACAATTACGTTGAGCTTCTAATATTTATAGTTTGAACAATGGCATTATATGTTATGATTCTTTTTTCAACCCTATAGCATCAAAACTACTATAATACATATGTTTCTTACTCACAGAATTGCATACAGAAAGCTAATGACCTTTACAAAGCTCTGGAAGACGAAGTTAATACATAGAAGATATTGTTTTCTTGATTTAGAGTCGTTTATGTTGTCTCTTTATTTCTTTTCTTTTTTTTATAAAATATGACTAGCCATCTTTATCTTCTCATGTTCGGTGCAGTGACCGAAATAGAATTGACTAAAAATTTAAAGTAATCCTGTTATTGTAGAATCTGTGATTTTTTTCTGTTTTTACTTTATTTTTCTGTCAAAATATGGACATAATTTTTTTTTTTACAATATAAACAATTAAATCTACAACAAAAAATATTAACACATGATTTAAAATGATTTTGAAAAGTAAATGAGAATGAGAATATAAAAAATAAAAAATAAAACATAACAAGATAAATAAATTTTGTTTCCATGATATAATAATAGGTTAGGATATCATACGCAAATAAATGTATTCACGTCAGGAATTCCAAAAAAAATAAGTATAATTTGATACAGATTTAAAAATAAAGTGTATATACTATGAAAATTAAGAAGAACACATTCCCTAATTATCTCAACCATCAGATTAAATTCAACAAAATTGAATTTCATCATTCTAACATTAAGAAGAACACATTCCCTAAAAAAGGTAATCATGAAAATAATAATTCAAGTCTCATATATAATCATTTTTTCCTAATAAAAAAACATTTGTTAAACCAAATACACTTATTTACCAACCTCAGTATGTAGTAGGTAAATGTAATTTGTCTAACTTGCCTATTTCTTGAAAAGTAAATTCGAACCGGACGGTGTTAGGGTAATACATTTTGTTTTAATATTATGGGCCATCTTTTGAGTTTAACCTAGAAAAAATATTAAAAAATATACAAAAGTGATGGTATAAAAATGTTAAAAGAGATTTTTTTTAAAATAAATTTATAGTTTACTAGACTCTGTATACATAGAATTTCCACGAAAAATTGCTATTCAAGATTCACTTTAAACATACTATTAAATCTTTAATAAATGTTTTTTTATTTGTTCTTTTTCATTTGTAAGATAGATAGTTTAAAATATCATAAAACCCTTCACTTTAGATCGATGACTATAAATGTTAGTATATGAGATTAAACCTTAAGAACTACAAAACCATACAAAAAACTGTAACATATATCACAAATAAATTATATCCCGCCCGTAGGGCGGGCCAGCCCTAGTAGTAAATATAACGAAATAAAATTGTGTCAAAAAATCTGATGGCCCAAAACATTAATTTCCTGGTAAAATAATTGAATAAGTTTATAACTACATATATTATTTTGGTGTATTAGTTTTATATCAGGGATGGATTGGAAGTTCTTGATTAGTTTTTGATTTGAGTTTACCAATCTAGCACCATACAATTTTTTTTTAAAAAAAAAAAATCGATTAAGTCAATATTATCATGTATTTTATACTAGAAAAATGTGCAATATGTTATATTAAAAGTGATCGGTTGGACTGTAACTAGTAATTTTTATTTTCTATATATAATCATATAAATTACCAATCATAATCTAAGTAGTTTTTGAAATTAAAATAAAAAATATATTAATTATAGAAATTTTATTTTCTAAAGTAATAATATTGATGTAGAATTGTTATATGAATATATTTTATTTTTAAGTTTTTTAATTTAATTTTTACGACAATATGTGATGAATCAAAAAAAGGGAATCCAAAAGAGATAAGCTTGGGCACACAAATCAAAGCCTAGAAAATAGACGTCCAGAATCTCTCTGTTAGTCCGAATGCCATTATTTAGTTATAATCACAGTTTGATCGATCTATGGTATGGAACGTCTTTTTTTTTTTTTTTTTTTGACATCTGAGCACGTACAATTAATAGATGCATTGTTGTAGCTACTTTGGATCATGACATCTTTTATACAATTAAGTTGCCTCTGTTAATACGTTACAAAAGATGTATTCTCTTATGGTCACAAACAATTGATCTGGAACTTTTATTTTTCAAAGTTGATATTATAGCGTATTCATTATTACGCTTCTGGTGATATAACCTATATTTATATTCCTATGCAAAAATTTCAAAGTCTAACCTCTATAGAAAATAATATAAATCTTACAACCAAAATAAATACTAATAATTAAAAATACTGGAATTGTTTAAATATGTAATCATTACAGTGAGAGGGATCGCGTCGATAATTTAAATATTTGTATATATATATATAATATAGTGGGTTAGGTAAGGAATCCATTTTTGTGAAATAAAAACACAATGAAAGAGAATCATTTTACTATTTACTATTATATTCACGATATTTCTGATCAGCATTAAGATCCAATTTTGTAGTGGAGCTTGCAACTAGTCTGGACTCTTGACATTTCTGAAGTTACTTCACTTTCAACCAATAAACACGACCCATTCCGCCAGTTCAGACCCTCTTAAAATAAACGCATCAACTGACTCAACTCTCACATTATTTATAACTCCCAAAAGAATAGCACCAAAGTTGAGTTGACAGAGACCAACGACGAGTTTCCCATGGCTTCTCCACTGAAGAGGCTATTTGCAATCTTTTTGTTTCTCTTCTCCTCCACACTCATCCTTGCCTCATCAGAACCACCGTGCCACAATTTTAAATCGATCATAAGCTTCGGTGACTCCATAGCCGACACTGGAAATTATATCCGTCTCTCTGACGTCAATCATCTTCCTCAAGCCGCATTTCTACCTTACGGTGAAACCTTCTTTCATCCTCCCTCTGGGCGTTACTCTGATGGCCGTCTTATCATAGACTTCATAGGTACCTTCTTTTTCCCACTCTCTGTTTCATACATTTAGGGAAAATCACTTACTTGGGAAAAAAAAATTAAGCTCTTAAATTTATTTTGTTTATTTAAAGTTGTAATAATTTTATAGTTTTAATTTCTAATTTTGTAAATTTTCTGATGATAACAATACTGTGTACATATCAAAAAAAAACTGGAGCCTTTTTCAATCAAATTTATTATTTTTTCTACATAAATGTTTATATAAAAAATATCAAGCCTTTAAATGGTCATGTGAGCTCCTCAGATTTAAGTTCTGGGCAGTTTTCTACCACAATATCTCAAACAAGGTTGAACAAATGACAATGCATATACTCTCACAACCACTAGATCATTAACTACTTTTGCCGGTCTTTCTTGCTTGAGCAGCAAGTTAAAAACCCTAATTGCTTCTAAGTTTTATTCTAATGTTGTCTAAACAGCTGAGTTCTTGGGACTACCATACGTACCACCTTATTTCGGATCTCAAAACGTAAGCTTCGAGCAAGGGATCAATTTCGCGGTGTATGGAGCAACAGCCTTGGATCGTGCATTTCTTATGGAAAAAGGAATTGAATCTGATTTCACCAATGTTAGTTTAAGTGTTCAGCTCAACACATTCAAGCAGATTTTACCTAACCTCTGCGCCTCGTCTTCTCGTGGTTAGAAACGTAGTCTTGTACCTCTTCTTTGTTTAATATGTAAAGAGGAGCTTGCTTATCATTGTTTTTTGGTGTAGATTGCAGAGAGATGCTTGGAGACTCGTTGATACTCATGGGAGAGATTGGTGGGAATGACTATAATTACCCCTTCTTCGAAGGCAAAAGTATCAATGAGATCAAAGAGCTTGTTCCTCTAATCATCAAAGCTATTTCTTCAGCAATTGTGGTAACATATCATTACTTTTCTCTTTTGAAACAGACTCATATGTGTGTTTATTTTTTTTTTTAACAAACTTGGCAACAAAACTACAGGACTTGATAGATTTGGGAGGCAAATCATTTTTGGTACCTGGAAACTTCCCAATAGGATGTTCTGCGTCCTATCTTACTCTATTTCATAATGCAAAAGAAGAAGAACATGACCCTATCACTGGTTGTATCCCATGGCTCAACGAATTTGCAGAGTATCATAATGACGAGCTTAAGACAGAACTCAAACGACTACAAAAACTATATCCTCATGTCAACATCATTTATGCTGACTACTACAACTCCATGCACACCTTTTTCCAAGAACCAGCCAAATACGGTTTGTGCACTTTTAAAATTCTCTGTTTCTTGGCCCTCACAACTGGATATTCTTTAATTAATGTTTATGGATTGTTTTATTAGGATTTAAGAGCAGACCTTTAGCTGCTTGTTGTGGTGTTGGAGGTGAATACAACTTCAGTGTTAATGAAGAGTGTGGATACGGAGGAGTTAAATATTGTCAGAATCCTTCTGAGTATGTAAATTGGGATGGTTATCATTTAACTGAAGCAGCGTACCGCAAGATGGCTCACGGTTTACTCAATGGTCCATATTCAACTCCTGCTTTTGATTGGTCCTGCCCTGCCTCTGCGTCAGTGGATAAAGTGTATTCTTTCAGCAGTTAATTAGAATTCATTTCTTGTAAAAAAAGAAAAGAATTTAAAAAACATTTAGTAATGAAACGATGATAACGATTAACAAGACTGGGCCATGCTAATAATAAAACATTTGCAACATGCATGCCCCCCGAAATGTTTTTACGAAATTACATAAACATATAGGTCCCAAAAAAAATATTTTAGACTTTGGAATTTGTAATAGAATACCATAAACTCTGGGTCTGCCCTGGCCTCCAGTAGTCAACTGCAACCATCTTCCCCCTGACAACGTACTCAACTTTGATCTTATTTTTTGGTTCGGTCCAAATAAAAGCGTGCGTCTTTCCCGACTCTTGATCTAAAACGAAAACGGTTACCTTTTTAGGAGCATCTATTCTTCCTTTGCACTCAGCACACCCTTTGAGATACGCTTGACGTTTGATAAGCGATTTCACGTCCAAAATAACAAACCCGGTAGAAATTCTCGGAAACTTTTTTTTTCTTTGATAAAAGGTCGATGGAGTGTCAAGAAACTTTAGATATTTTATCGATTTACAAGATATCCAGTAGGGTGAGCATTCTCTACAAACCTCTACATAATTAACATCTTGTTGTTTCCAAAGACAACGCCATTGTTTTGACAAAACGCTTGTAGCCGCAGCCTCTTTTGTTGGAAGCAATGACAAAATCTTCATCAATAGATCATCGGGCAATTCACCAAGATTTTTCATATGATTCTTTTTCATATGATTCTTTTTCATATTTCTCCTTGCTGAAGAGATTAGATTACACACTGAAACATCAAACAAAGTTTAGTCACAAAAAAACATCCTCTAGATGGAAAGAAAACAAGAAAATATACCCAAGTAATCAAATCAACTTTCTTACAAAACCTTCCTGAACCCTCCCTTTATTAACGTTTTACTGCTTGAATATCAAATGAAGTTTCGTACCTAACCTTCCTTCGGTGTGACGGCCAAGTAAACCCTAATTCACAGAGACTTGACTTTTTTTTTGTTTCCTGCTTGGTGAGATATCAAACTTAGCTCTTTTGCTTGACTTATTTATAAACTTATAAATAGGGTTTTCTTTTTATAACATGGAGAGAATTAGGAGTGTTAATCGAGCTGGTCTGGCCCGTCCGATCCAAAATCCACAAAGCCCATTGATATTAAAGACAACACAGTTAGCAAATTTTTTAGACCTATATTTCAAAATTCACGCAGTCGTAAATCAGATTGGATTGGAGATGACCTAACTAAAAAAACTGATATAAAAACTGTGGTTTGTTCAGTTTTACTGTCACGGGAATATATAATAGCATGATAGTTTAAGTACTAAGAAACTTTGACAATCAATCATAGCTGATGAGAACACAAACTTTGAAATACGACTGTGTGAGTGGAGTAGTGAGCTATGGACTTTCTGCCTCACGAGATTGGGTTACGGTTCTTTCGGGTTCCATACATGGACAGCTTTCACGCATTGGCTGAGCTCCCATGATGCAACAACACCGACGCTCCTGAAAAAGTTGGTAGCTTTGTGCACGATCTACTCTATTTGGTCTGAGCGTAATAAAAGGCTCCATGACAATATTTCCATGCCTGCAAATGTTGTCTTCAAGGTTTTGGACCGGTTCATCCGTGACGCGATTCTGTCAAAGAGAAATCTGAAACAAGATCAAAATCTCATGCAACATTGGCTGGTCAATGAGTGACAAATATTCTGTTTCTCATGCGTATATGCTCTGCCCTGTTTTTATTCTTTTTGCCAGGGTAGACCATATTTTGTTTTAAACCTATTGTAAATTTTCAAACTCTTCCCATTTTGAATGGAATTCACATATTTGGCAAAAAAAAAAAACACAGACAGTTAGATAAATAGACATCGAAGAAATTTGCAATATATTTAAATTCAAGACCAGGCTAAAATTAAAAAGGACTTTGTTGTTGAAGAATATCACCCTAGCGATGCTTTTAAATCGACAAGTAAATTATAAGTTCTAACATCTAAGATAAAAAAAAAGGTGAAAGTTAGTCTCTCGCCGGACAATGAACTCAATTTGGATCTTATATTTTTCCTTGGTAGATAGAAAAGCGTGTGCCTTTCCCGATTCTTGACCTAAAATGAAAAATGGTTACTTCTTTAGGTGCATTTATTCTTCCTTTGCACTCAGCACACCCTTTGCGATACGCTTGACGTTTGAGCGACATCAAACTAACAAACCCGCTATAACTCCAGGTCGATGCACGCTTGCGAAGAAACTTTAGAGATTGTATAAAAGCTTTCCAGTGAGGTGAGCATTTTTTACAAAGCTCTACATAATCAACATCTTGTTGTTTCCAAAGAAAACGCCATTGTTTTGACAAACGCTTGTAGCCACAGCCTCTTTAATTTGTTGGAAGCAATGACACAATCTTCATCAACAGATCATCTAGCAATTCACTTAGAGTTTTTATATGATTCTTTTTCATATTTCTCTTTGCTGAAGACGTTACACACTAAAACATCATCAAACAAAGTTTAGTTACGACAAATTAAGATCCTCTCTCTAGAATCTAGATGGAAAGAAAACAAGAAAATAGACCCAAGTAATCAAATCAAGTTCCTTACCAAACCTTCCTGAACCCTCCTCAAATTCACAGAGACTATTGTTATTAACGTCAGTGCCGTCCCGAAGATTATAGAGGCTTAAAGCATGTCAAATAATATGACCTGTATAGTAATATTTAAAATTGTCAAAAAATAATATAAGAGAGAGTTGAGACTGTTACTCAAACCAGAAGGAAGGAGATCGTTAACATCTTTAGGATAACCATTTGAACTGTATTCACTTTTAGAAATTGTGGCTTATTATTTTTTTTTTTTAACGTGGTCTAAAGCCCTTGCTTCACCTGCCTTAACGTAGGAACTGGCATGATTAACGTGTTAGTGATTGGAAATCAAGTCAATTTTAGTACCATTCTGTGTGACGGCCAAGTAAACCCTAATTCACAGAGACTTAATTTTTTGTTTTCCTATTTGGTGAGGTATCAAACTTATAGCTCTTTTGATTGACTTAGTTACTGTATGGTTTTCCTTTTATAACATGGAGAGAATGGACGAGTTCAATTCGTTATTCCAACCTTTTCTCTTTTTTGGGAACATATTTTCCTTTTACTTCCTCCCTCCAGTTTTTTTATATCTGATGTTTTATGATTCTACACATAAATTAAGAAACATTTATTTTTTGTACATTTTCAAAAAAAAAGTATCATAAATTGTTTACCTAATACCAGTTCAACTAATAATAAAATAGAAACTATAATTTTATTGGCCATTTAACATTAATTACTAAAAAATGTTATATAAAAAATTGAAAAAAATAGAGGGAGTACCATTTAATAAAATAAAAAGATGTTTTATTTTATTTTCATCAAATTAAAATAAATTTGACCAAAATTAAATGTATTTGGTTCGGTTCGTGACTTTGTGGGCCTTTATTACTCTCTGTCCTTGACCCTCGCGGTTTGATAATTTAATTGATGTTTTTATTTTATGCATGGATATTTTAAGGGTTTAAGGAGACCTTTGAATGCTTGTTGTTGAGTTGGAGCTTTGGAGGTCAGTACAACTTCACTATTGGCGAAGAATACCAAGGAGTTGGGTGTTGTTCAAATCCATCTGAATACGTTAATTGGGATGGTTATCATTTAACCGAAGCCACGCACCAGAAGATGGCTCATGGCTTAATTACTCAAGGGTCCCTATATACAGAATCTTCTGAAAGACACAAGTCGTTTAAATCATCAGTTAGTAGTTCAAATTTTGATGGAAACAACTAAGATTTTAATGAAAAAAACCTTCAATTAACATATACTTATGAAAAATCATCAACTACTACCTCACCCATTATGAAATCCTTAAGGATAAAATTTTCAAACGAAATTAACCTTATATTTTATATAATTATAAACAAAACAAGAAGCTCTTGAAACTGTATTTGGTGGTTTAACTCTCTACACAGCGTCGGAAAGATTAATGCTTTCTAATCGACAGAGGCAGAAAGCTTTCCCTCCCCTCCCCAACCTTCTTGCGAGAGTTTGAAGAACCGGACCTGGAGCTCCAGACGAACATGGCACACTACATAGTTTGTTAAAGAAAGTGAAAAAAGTGTAAAAATATGGTATGTGGCTAAACCTATATGATCGAGTGTGATGCAAGCATATATAAGCATAAAGAAAAGAAACACAGAGGTTTGTTAACGAGGTTCGTTTCCTACATCCCGAGACCACGTCCAGAGCTCATTCACTAGAAAAAGCCGCAACAAACCATTGCTATATGGTATCCAGCACACACCCGTGCCTACCACTCTAATCTAGAATTACAATGATAAGAGCAACTACTACTCTGACAAGTATAGTTCTCCATAACAAAACTACCAACAAATCTCTCCATCTGTCTGGTAGGACGACGTCACACACATCCATGTGCATCTTCAATAAACTCTAAACGCATGACGGCTTCATCTCACCATCTTGTCTCTTTATACTCCAATAAGAAAAACCCTAGCTCATTAAGGTCACTAATCTTTTTTTAATACATATTTCGTCAGCCAAATATATGGAAATATTCCATATCACCGCATCTTGATGACTCCTTTTTATTCTCCGAAGCGTGTGTCAAACACCATTGTCTGTGGGTAACACAAGTACGCGAACCAAAGCTGGACACACACTATTACCTGTGTGTAATACAAGTACGCGAACCAAAGCTCCAACACTGTAGCAATCTATCAAGCTCCAGATTCTTGAGCTTACAAAAAGAAGAGAGTGAAAAAAAAACAATCCTCTTAACTAAAATAAAAACTGATATAAAAACTGCAGTTTGTTCAATTTTACTGTCACAGGAATAATAAATAACTTGACTGGTTTAAATAAATGCATCAGTTGTGGATGCGAGGGTTTATGGTTTCAACATGAGAGGGCTACACATCAATCAATTCGCAACCGTAAATATACCCTTCTGCTGGGCTTTTGCAACTATCATCCCCTTGACAAAGTAATCAACATTGATCTTGCTTTTCTCTTGGTTGGTGGTCCATATAAAAGCGTGCGTCTTTCCCGCTTCTTGATCTAAAACGCAAACGGTTACTTTTCCAGGTGCATTTGTACCTCCTTTGCATTCAGCACACCCTTTGAGATACGCTCCACGTTTCATACCCAACATCAAAGACATACCAACAAACTGGGTAGGACTCCTCAAATAGTCCGACGGATCCTTGTCACCAAAACCTAGAAATTTTGTAGTTATACAAGCTAGCCAGTAGGGTGAGCATTTTTTACAAAGCTCTACATAATCAACATCTTGTTGTTGTTTCCAAAGAGAACGCCATTGTTTTGACAAAACGCTTGTAGCCGCAGTCTCTTGTGTTGGGAGAAATGACAAAATCTTAATCAATAGATCATCGGGTAACTCACTTATATTTTTCATATTGATCCTTTTTGATATTAATTTCTCCTCCTGAAGATGAAACATCAAACAAACTTTAGTTACAACAAATTAAGATCTTCTAGATGGAAATGAAACCAAAAAGAAGTAGAACCAAGTAATCAAATCACGTTTCTCACCAAACCTTTAAAGTAGAACCAAGTAATCAAATCAAGTTTCTTAACAAACCTTTCTGAAGAACCCTCCTAAATTCACAGAGACTAATATTGTTGTTAATTAACGTTGTAACTGTTTGAAAATAGGATCAAGTTTCGTACCAAACCTTTCTTCTCTGTGACGGCCAAGCAAAACCTAATTCAGAGAGACTAGTGTTTTGTTTTTTGGTTCTTATATTTGGTGAAGTATCAAACTTAGCTTATCTTAATTTGATTGGCTAGTTAAATTGTTTTCCTTTTATAACATGGAGACAATGGACGAGTTCAAATCGGGATACCAACTTTTCTTTTTCTTGGGAACGTATTTAATATTAGCAGATGCAAATATTTTATAAAATGAATATATATTTTAATTTGTTAAATTATAATATATTTATAAAATATAGATAAATTAGGTTTTATCAACCCAATAAAGCATCCTTTACAAATCAAAATTAAATTTATTTGGTTGGGTCCTCTCTATACATAGATACTAGGTGGTTGTCCGCAAATTTGCAGCTATAAATAATTTTAATTTTAAATCTAATATAATATTTTCCTGTTTTTGGCATGTAATAATATATTTTCATATATTTTGATATTTAGTAAAAACATTTATTTATTAATACTTCTTAAAAACTTAAATATTATTTATAAAGTTTATAGTTAGATTTTCTACATCTTTTACAAAATAATAATTCATTAGACTTTTTATCAACAACCATATATGCCTAATTAAGATCTCATCTATTAAAAATGAATGTTTTATAACGTTATAGTCTAAAACACACACACACACACATATATATATATATTAAATCTGATTGGTTTGTCAATTAATATTTCATCCATAAAAATTATTAAAATCTAAAAGTATGTATGTGACAAATAAACTTACTCTGACAACTAAAGTATAATATACAAAAATTATTAAGAATAAAACGAGTTATATAGATGTAAATTTCTACTAAACATAAACATTAAGAATATATAAAATTTCATAAATTTCGGAATATAATATTATCATTAGATTGTTTTACAACTAATGCAATTTTGTGTGAGTATATTTTGCTTTGAGATAAAGACTCAGATTGGAGTGAGGGCTTTGAAGGCTTTGTGAGATTACAATGTCTCTCAAGTCAGTTTTTGCCAATCAGACTTAAAAAAAAAAACATTAATTCTAGTGTGAGTAATGTTAGATTGGGTTCTATTAATATTTTTTCGAGTTAGTTGGGTTTGGATATTTAGGACTCTTGTAAGAACCAAAAAAATTTCAGAACAGTTCAATTCGAGTAATGTCGGATTCAGTTTGCATTTATATTTTTTTTGTAAACCCGAAATGCAAAGGAATTATAAATAGTTTGAGTCATGTTAAAGCCATAAATCTAAAAACTTTGAAAATTTGAATTAACCCTGAAAATCCAAAAAGGGTAGTTTAGTTAATTAAGGATTTTGCATATTATCATATAAAAATTATATTATATATAATTCTAATTAATATTTTATTATATTTCGAATATTTGGATACTTCTCTGGTTATTGGTGCGGTTCGGATTTTGGTTTTGGTTTTCTCGTTTTACAAATAGTAACTGTTTGGGTTTTTCAAATTTTGGGTATGTTTTGGCTTTAGTTTTTTTTTGTTTTGTTTCGGTTCGAGTTTGATTTTTTTATTTGGATAATATTTTCAAGACTAATTTTCTCGTTAGTTTTATTATCTGTGTTTTAATACTCATCCTACTAAAATATTCATTCTAAATTTAACCTCAAAATATTTTATAATATCACTTTTGTGCTATTGTATTTTTAAAGGATTTTCTCCTTCATTAAATATTTCTTTATTGTTTTTAAATTGATTTGACAAAATTAGTTGCCCAAAATATCAGACTTCACCTTTATAAATTATAGTTTCATAATTTGTTATAGAAAATTAAATAGTAGTTGTCAAAAAAATAATGACAATATTGTAAAATCTTAGCAAATTAAACAATGGAACCTGTTCTGCATTGGTAAAAATTTATTTTTAACTTTAGAACTAAATAGGTTAAAATTACTGATGATATTATAATTTTACAGACCTAAAACTTTGGACGTATGAAAAAATATATATTAGAAAATTAAATGTTTCTCTGATTCTCCCAAACAAACTCATAATGATTTATATAATTTTTATTATTTTGTATACAACAAAGTTATTTATTATTAAATAAACACATAATCTTAACACAATATTTAAAAAATTTCAAAATAAGATATCAAAATGATATTCTTAACTACTTTTCTAAGATCACATTTTAACAACATCTTTTAATATATTTTTATTTAAAATATAAATATTTATTGGTTTAATATTATTTTAATAATAAAAATCATAAATAATATTAAATTAATTACAAATGAATAATAACTCATTTTAATTTATAAGATAAGAAATTAACCTTCTATAATATTTGTATATAAATATTTCATATTTCGAAAAAATCACATAAAATATTACTATAAAATGAGATAACTGTGAATATTTTCAAAAGAGAAGGACACCTAACATCTTTGATATATATTTTAATTCATATAACCATGAAAAGAAAGATATATTTAAAGTATAACTACACATGGTAAAATATCAAAAGAAGTGGAAAAATAACTCACTTAATTAGGAGATGATTTAATATGAATTACCAAAAAAATATTTAAATAAAAGCATAGCTTAAAATATTTCAGTGGCAAGAAATTTTAAATATTTTTGAAACATGAGGGAATTTTGAAAGCGTGGGTTTTGTTCCTTCGCAAAATCGAATTCAAAAATAATATTAGTAATGTTAATTTATACAGTATTTTGAAAAATGAACGAATCGGATTAGCCAAATCGGACCAATCACATATTTTATTTAAGAAAATCCAAGTTGGGCTAATAATAGAATTTGAATTAAACCATCCAAGCCGGTTAAAAATGTTGTGACGACACAGATCTATCATAGCACCTAGTTCAACTAAATACAAAACATAATTGGTTTAATTTGGATAGATAAATAATGTGACAAACTAAAATTTATTTGGACGACTTACATAAATACTTTGAAGTTTGTTTACTAAGTAATGGACCTATGATTTAAGGTCACTTAATTTGCTATATTTTCCAGATTTAATTTTATTTATAAAAAGTGAATTTAATTATATTGATTGTTAGCACTATTTATTCATTTTATATTTAAATTTTGATACATGCAAATCTGTAACTAAATTTAATGAAAATTGTGTAAGGTCTTCAATCTATTTTTAAATAAATTAAGTTTCTGTATTTGAAAGAATTTTTGATATTTCCCTTTTTGCCATGAGAAATATCTTTTAAATATGAATAGAAGATAAAAATCTATTTTGGTAACTAAAATTTAAATGGTTTGCTCGTTTTATTATAATTTTAGTACGATAATTATGCAAAATATGGTTAACACAAATTAAATCTTGTTATTCCATAACAAAACATATTTTGTTTCAGGTATAAGGTGAAAACAATTGTAACTAACAAATATTGTTACTTTAAAACCTTAACTTAGCCCAAATATTGTAACTAACAAATATTACTATTTATGAAAATTTAGTAGAGGGTTTGGAGATATATTTTAGGGTTTAGACTTTAGTTTAGAGTTTTTATTCAGAATTTAGAATTTATATTCGAACGGAATAACAATTATCTATATTTGTTAAATTATACTAACATTTATTGTTATTTTAAAACTCTACATTGAAAAGCACTGCTCAAAAATAACTTGTTAAGTAAAAAAACATTATACTTTTAAATGTAAAAGTGAGAAATAATATTTGAACTTTAAAATTTCAGTGTGATGTCTATAAAAGAGATTTTAATTATTTTACATATCTCATTATACTTGCATAGTTATATTATGGTGCGGGATTATGTTTAAATCTTATTATATAAAGTAGGCTTTTCTCTTATATGAGAGTGTCATGTCACTAATTAATATATTCTCAAGATGACATGTGTCATGGTTTTTGATTAAGCTTTTAATTTTTTGTTTGTTTGTTGGTTCATCTTTAATTAAGAATTTTTATGGCATCATTCAATGAATACACATTTTCTACATATTTACTGCAATTTTACTACAATATGTTTTTCTAAAAAATATTATATATAAAATAGAATTATATGGGATCATTGGTAAGTTTTCTCGCAAAATCTCTACATCTAACGTTATTATTTTTCTTATTATATAAAGTAGGCTTTTCTCTTATATGAGAGTGCCATGTCATTAATTAATCTCTTCTCAAGATGACATGTGTCATGGTTCTTGATTAATCTTTTAATTTTTTGTTTGTTTGTTGGTTCATCTTTAATTAAGAATTTTTATTGCATCATTCAATGAATACACATTTTCTACATATTTACTGCAATTTTACTACAATATGTTTTTCTAAAAAATATTATATATAAATAGAATTATATGGGATAATTGGTAAGTTTTCTCGCAAAATCTCTACATCTAACGTTTATTATTTTTATTCAGATTTTCTTAAAAAGATACCTCAGCTACTTTTGATTAACCAAAACGTCTTTGGCATCAGCTAATAATAAACAAAGTGAATCACAACTGAAGATTAGATAAATAAATCGTATTTTGGCCTCAGTCACCGCTAACTCGGTTGTACGCATGAAGAAACCGAAACGATTCCTAGGATTCTTGACAGGAGGAGATCCCGTGCGAGTGGTTGACATAACTCATCGATCAAATATGAAATATGTATAAATGACTTTACAATGGTCTGATTAGATATTTTGTTAACTTTATTGAATATAGTTATTTAATACTAACATTTAAATTAAAACCCAATTCAAAAAAATACTAGATATCAACAATAACTGGTTCTAGATTACTTAGAGTAATAAATCTTATAGTTCTTTTACTGGAAAATAATAATTCTTAAAGTTACAAATACAAAATAACAAATGCGGGTTTATAGCTCGATCTCTTTCATTAATAATCATTCATTTATTTGGCAATCTATAGTTTTTTTTTAACACAAGCTATAGTTTCTTCTTAAGTTCTGCATTTAATGACAAAAACAAATTAAATAATGTATTTTCATTAGAACTATATATAACTCCCTCTGTTTTTTTATTGTAAATAGTATTAAGAATTTTTTGGTTTCAGACTATAGATAATTTTCTCATATCTAGGTAACTTTTACATGGATATAATGTGACCAATCAAATAATGTCTATTTTTTATAATTAGTAAAATTTATTAATTAAATACTATGCTCTAAAAAATAACAACTTTCTTAATATTAATGTCTTTATTTGAAACTATTGTGAAATGGAAGAAGTAATACTGTATGTAAAAGTTTAGAAAAATCTCACTAACAAAAACAAAACTTAGTTTATCGTATTTTGTTAATTTTTAGTAAAACTTTTAAACCCCTAAAAATAAGAGAAAAAATAACAAAATATGCCACTTGCGTTTCAATTCAAATTAGCACTCTTTTCTTATCTCTTCCAATAAAACATGAACAATATCATCATACAACTTTAGTAAATAAGTATTTTTTTGTATTTAATTCTATTAGCTCGAAACTTATGAATTTGTGTGGTACTAAATGTCCTTTAAGAATAAATGATCTCCGAGAAAATTTATATATATTAACTAAACTATTCAGACAATACGGAGGATATCTAATGCTGTAACAGGCAGAGGTGGTTAGGCATCCTGGCTCCTCACGAACATGGAGCCACACTAAATTTTGTTTAAAAAAAATGACAGAAGAACACGTTGAAAAGACAATCATCTAAGTCTCTAACTAAAATCGATATAAAAACTGTGGTTTGTTCAATTTTACTGTCACGGGAATAATAGCGTGACTGGATTAATAAATGCATCGGTTGTGGATGCTGAGTGTTTATATATGGTTTCAACTTGAGGCTACACATCAACCAGTTTGCAACCATATATATAGCCTCTGGTAGCCAGGCATGTAAAACACGATACATTGTGTCGGTTGACATTAGTACTAACAAACTTTGACAATCAATCAAGCTTAAGAGAACATAGACAGCTAAATAAATTTGCAACATATTTAAATTCAAGACTAGGCAAAAATTAAAGGTAAAGTGAGAAGCGATAGTTTAACCTAGTCTCCCGCCGGACAACGAACTGAATTTGGATCTTATGTTCGTCTTTGGTCCATATAAAAGCGTGCGTCTTTCGCGACTCTCTACCCAATAATAAGACGAAAATTGTTTTTTTTTCAGGTGCATATATTCTTCCTCTGCACTCAGCACACCCACTTACGAGATACACTTCACGTTTGAGAAGCGACGTCAAACCAACAAACCCCACTTTCTCCTGCAGAGGGCGGAAGGGGAAATTGGGCGACGGACGACTCTGCTCAAACTTTAGATAATGTCTATATGTATAAGGTACCCAGTAGGGTGAGCATTTTATACAAAGCTCTACATAATCAACATCTTCTTGTTGTTTCCAAAGATAACGCCATTGTTTTGACAAAACGCTGGTAGCCGCAGCCTCTTTTGTTGGAAGAGATGACAAAATCTTCACCAATAGATCATCGGGCAAATCACTTAGATCAGTTTTCATATTCCTTTTGATATTAAGATTACACACTGAAACATGAACACAAAGTCTAGTTACAACAAAGATCCTCTAGTAATTCTCAAAAATAAAATAAAAATCCAGTACTAGATGGAAAGAAAATAGACGCAAGTAAGCAAATCAAGTTTCTTACCAAACCTTCCTGAACCCTCACAGAGACAATTGAATTCACAGAGACTATTGTTATTAACGTTTTACTGCTTGGAAATCAAATCAATTTTCTTACCAAACCTTCCTTGTGTGTGACGGCCAAGTAAACCCTAATTCACAGAGACTTATAGCTCTTTAGATTGACTTAGTTATAATATGGTTTTCCCTTTGTAACATGGAGAGAATGGACGAGTTCATTTCGTGATTCCAACTTACCTTTTATTTGGGAACGTATTTCCTTTTTACTAGCAGATGTAAATATTTTATTTTATTTTTATCAAATCAATAGTTATCACTCCCTTTAATGAGATTTTTATGTTTTCCAAAAATATCTTTAATATTATGAACAAATTTAAATTTTTATTAATGGTAATTTTGTCTTTTTATCCTGGGCCTAATAACTATATACTAATGAGTTTTATTAATGGACCAAATTCACCTTCTAATTATTAATCCGCTGGTTCTGCCCCATTCGATCCGCCACGAAACAGGTCAATCGATATTTGAAAAAACTAAGTTGCGGGTGCAGGTCAAATATATTTTACGCAGAACAGATTGTTCTAATTTCAATTGTGGGTATCCGATAATCTGCAAAAATAGAAAAAAAAATTATAAAAAAATATTTTTCAAAAATATACTAAATTTTGATAAAATAATTATTTTAAAAAAAAATTAAAATAAATTAAAAATATACTATTTAATATTATTTTTTAGAAAAAAAATAATTATTTTTATTATTAATATTCATTCGCAGGTCCCGTGGATTATATCTGCAAAATTAAGTGGGGCGGAACGTATAAAAAATATTTTCTTTGTGGGTCGGACAGGGCGAGTTTGACCCGCTTCCCAGCACCAAGCGTAGTTAATTGAGATTATTTTTCCAAAATGAAACTACACAGTTACATATAATACATTTACAGAGATATTCATGATAATAATAAATTAAAATCTACAAAAAATTTTAGAAAGTTATATTAGACAAGAAAATTTTATATCATCGAAGAAAAAAAAAACTTATCGACCATCTATAGATAAAACAACAAAAATGATATCCGCGAGCGAGTTAAAAATCTAGTTAAGATTTATTCGATCAAAACTAATTGTATTAGGCTCCGTTCGTGGGCCTTTGTTACTCTCTATCCTTGACTCTCGCGGTTTGATACTTTAATTGATGTTTTAATGCATGGAGTGGTGGATACTAAGAGCATCATTATCCCACATACTCATTTAAGGGTTCTTATTTTTTTTTTAATAATTTTTAGTTAGAAAAGTGGTTTAAGAGACTTAGTTAAGAGACATATATATTTGTGTGGTCCATTGCAAGTCTTTTATTTAAAGGTTCTTAAAAAAAAAAAATTAAACATTCTTAACACTTGCCCTATCTTCCATACTACCATCTCCCATACCATTACAGTAGCAAGTATTCATTCAAACATGATCCAAAGCAACCAAATTTACAGAACAATCAGAGTGAAGTTTGATGGGTGTTGTTGGAGGAAGCAACGAGAATGAAGTTTGATGAAGTCAAGTCCAGTGGACACTCTGTAACACATATACAAAAGGAAACAATCAACACAACAACAACATTAAAAAGGAAGAGGAGATAAATAAAACTTTTCCCGCAGCTGAGACTAGATGGATGAACATGAACATCATCTTCCTCTTGTTTCTTTGAGCTTTGACTTCTTTAAAGGTTTTAACGCAATAAAGCTACAACGAAGAACATATGTGTTTGTGTTTATGTGCTTTTTCTCTTCAAGCAAGACTGCGCCAAACATGATAAATACTGATATGTTAAACAAGTCAAATGGGTCATCATAATTATTTGTATACAAGTAATAATCCTAAGAACTGTACTCAAAGACCATACAATTATATCAATTGATCACTTCAGGAATCACAGCCAACAACAAGATCAAAAGAACCAAACTTTACAATCAACTAAGACTTGATAAGCAAATCAAAACAGAGAAACACTTGTAAATTAAAGGAGACAATCTATTTCAACTCAAGAAGCTGTAAGAACAGGGTCAATACCACGGATATGATTCATCAAAAGTAAACATTAACCAAACCTCAAAACAGAGAACAAAATTTTTTTATCTAATCACTACTACAAAATCAGATCATATTCATCAGAAAAGATCAATGGAAGATAAGAAACATACAGATGGTTTCATGTGTTTCCGAAACCCTCCATTTCTTGCTTCCTCTTCCATTTTCAATGATTCCCTAACCTGCACCAATTTGAACGATTCTCATGAACATCGAATACACACAAGAAACAGAATAATTTTCATAAAAGCTAGAGACTTTATTTCTACAGAAGAAACCAGAATGACTTTCAACGAAATCAAATTGAAAAACTTACGGTTTTAAGCTGACCAAAGACTTGGCCTTTTCCAAGGAACGGCTTGCGACGGCGGCGATGGTGGCGTTTGGAGCGAGGTGGATGGCACGTGAGATTGGCGGGCGATCTGGGCGCAGCCCATTACTCCGATTCGGATTGGCGTGTCGGTGCCATAGCTGTTGGTTTCTCCGGGGAGAGAGGAAGAGATAGAGACGAAGGGAGGAAGGAAGCGAGGAAGAGAAGAGAAGAGAAGGTAGAATCGAAACACTTCGTCTTTTTAACGCAGACACGTGGCCAAGAAGATACGGACTCTTCTTCTCCTAATTAGGATACGTCTGTTCGGTAAATATGTATTTTTCATTTATTTTTAAAACAAAATTAGCTTAAGAGACGCTATAACATACGGCGATAAAGGTGCTCTAAGGGCATCATTATTGCAAGGTTCTTAAGGTAAAGTCCTTAACATATAATTATATACGCTTATACAATATATACATATACATATATGTGTATTAAGGACTTTACCTTAAGAACCTTGCAATAATGATGCCCTTATGTTGTCCAAATCAATCAGAATACGTTAACTGGAATAGTTATCATTTAACCGAAGGCACGCACCAGACGATGGCTCATTGCTTACTCAAGGATGTCCTTATGCAACTCCTGCTTTCGATTGGTCCTGCCTTGGCTTTGCATCCGTGGATACAGAATCTTCTTTCACTAGTTGAAACTTGAAAGGCATTCGTTTTTCATCAGTTCAAATTTTGATGGAGACTTAATCCAAAAGCCTAAAGCTAAACCATGAAACGTGGAGATAAAAATGTCAGCATTTGGCCCTCGTAAGACCAAGAGGACACTTTAGTGCCCGGAGTTGAAGATATAGGTTAAGGGAAAATTCAGGAGTAGAAGAGATCCACACAAAATGTACTTAGGGCCACACTACAGTTTGTTAAAAAAAAGTGATAGAATAAGAGAGTAAAAAAACAATCCTCTAACTAAAAACGATGAAAAAAAAAAACTGTGGTTTGTTTAATTTTACTGACACGGAAATATATAACAGCGTGACTGGTTTAAGTAAATGCATCAGTTGTGGATGCGAGTGTTTAGCCTCTGGTAGGCTTCTGAAACTATCTTCCCCCTGACAACATACTCAACTTCGATCGCATGTTTTTCTTTGGTCCATATAAAAGCGTGCGTGTTTCTCGACTCTCGACCTAAAACGAAAACGGTTACTTTTTTAGGTGCATGTATTCTTCCTTTGCACTCAGCACACCCTACGAGATAAGCTTGACGTTTGATAGGCAAATTCAAAGTCAAACTAACAAACTGGCTATAACTCCTCCGACGGTTTGACTGATGCTTGTGAAGAAACTTTAGAGATTGTGTAAATATACAAGAATTCCAGTAGGCTGAGCATTCTTTACAAAGCTTTACATAATTAACATCTTGTTGTTTCCAAAGATAACGCCATTGTTTTGACAAAACGCTGGTACCCGCAGCCTCTTGTGTTGGAAGCAATGACAAAATCTTCATCAATAGATCATCAGGCAATTCACCAAGATTTTTCATATTCCTTTTTGATATTAATTTCTCCTGCTAAAGATGAAACACCACACAAAGTTTAGTTATACAACAAATTAAGATCTTCTAGATGAAAGAAAACAAGGAAATAGAACCAAGTAATCAAATCAAGTTTCGTACCAAACCTTCCTTCTGTGTGAGGGCCAAGCAAACCCTAATTCAGAGAGAGAGAGAGTTTTTTTTTTTTTTGGTTCTTCTGTTTGGTGAGGTATCAAATTAAACTTAGCTCTTTTGATTGACCAGGTATATGGTTATCCTTTTATAACATGTAGATAATGGACGAGTTCTTTTTTTTTTTAGTCAACAGATATGGACGAGTTCAATTCGTGATTCCACCAACTTTACTTTTTTTCTTCTTCTTGGGAACGTATTATGATCTATATCGTATAGTCTGATATTATAAAATATTATGTATCTTTTAAATTTTGATATTTGAGTTTAGGATTCATATTTGAGTTATGCTTTAGTGATTAGAGATTATGATTTAGGATTTAGTTAAAATCAATGTTATTTACCTAATTTTTTTTTTAACAACAATTTTTTTTTTTTAACAACAGTTATTCACCTAATTTATCTTTCAAATATGGTTATTACACAAATAAGCCTATTAAATATTAAATATATATATTTTGTCAATTAAAATATAGTTTTATCTTATATATCTTATTCGAATGAAAATTAAATGTATTTGGTTCGGTTCGCTTAGTTTGTTGAAAGGAGCCGGTTTGATGATTAAATCGAACAGTAATTCGAATAACTGTTAACCGCCGGTGAAACAACTAAACCGGGTTATATATATAAATATCGGACCAAAGGAAACAACTTCTTCTTCTTCCGTAGTCTCGTTTGTTTGCGAGAGGACAGGACGATTTTGGTACCTCCTCTCAGGATTACGAGTCCTCGCTGAATTAATTACTTCTTTAACCTTCCTTCCTTTTTAATTTACAAATCCTTCTAAAACCCTAATTCAGCGAGGACTCGTAACAAACTCAAAATTCTCAATCAAAATACGATGGAGAGGGAGAGCAGTGAAGAAGAGATTGCTACCTCAGGGATACCAAGAGGAGGCCCAATCTATCTCCCCAACATGGTCGGACAAGTTTCTACAGTGCCCGAGTTTCAATCTTCGTATCTCACTCTCCTCCACGATTTGGAAACTCACTTACCTTCCTCTTCTCACCAATATGATCTCTCGTAAGAAGCTCTATTATATCTTTTTTTTAATCAGTATCAATGAATGTAATTTTGGGATTGTTGTTGTGGATGATGCAGAATTGATGGTTTAAAGATTTATACTGATGAGGAACTCACTGATATGGCTATGAAGGAAGCCTTTAAGGAAGATGATAACCTTTCTTTACAGATACAAGATGGTGATGACGATGATTCTCTTTCTCTAAACGAACAGTCTCTCATCGTTGTTTCTCATCCGTAAGTTATCTGTTTCTTGTGTGAGTCTTTTGGTAGAAAATCGAATTAGGGAATCATGTAGCTTTTGTATACTTTTATTATAGGTTGTGAAATAGTCAGAGAGATTCTAGAGTCTAAAAGTAACGATTTTTAGATGCGTCCTGCAGTGAAAATCCATCAGCTGAGAATGGAACAAGTAGGAAGAGAAGGAGGACTGTAAAGACAGCTAAGGTGAAGAAGAAGACTGAGGTGAAGAAAATAGTTAAGAAACCTGAGGTGAGAGTTTATGTAAACTTAGATTTCACTATGAGCGTTGGGCGTGGTCTTTGTTTTCAATGTTTTACAATTGATTTTTTTTTTTTTTCAGGAAGCTTATATAGCAAAAGTAGAGGAGCTTGCTAAACTCAAACAAAAGCAGGATGAGGATAAAGCACATGTGAGGCTACACTGCTTCAGGTCTGTGGTTACTAATTTGCATACTCTACTTCGCTCATGTATGTTTTTGTGGTGATGTTCACACAGTTTTGACTTTGGTTCAGCGAAACTTGGGAAGATGCTGAAGATGCAAGTACATCTCTAGAAGGCTTTGAGAAGATGCAATCTCTCAAGTCCATTGATAACTATACGGCAAGTGATTCTTTTCCCTTTCAGTTTTTTTTTTTTTTGAGTTTTGGTACTCACTGCTCATTCATCCTGCTAAACAATTTATCATCTTCCTATATACACAGCTGGTGAAGCCATCAGACATCCAGGGGACAGTAGCTACACTATTTCCTGAAGTCATTTTGTGTGTTGAGATTTATAACAGTCGCAAATTCAAGGTAACTTCATTCTTCTGTAAAATCTTAAATGCGCTATATAATATATTCTTGTGAGAAATCAAAGCCTCTTCTTCAGCCCATATGGATACAAAAGTCTTGTTCAATTGTTATAATTGATTAGACATAGATGCAAGTGGCATATGTAACACCATTAACAATCTGTGTGAATTTTTTGCAGATCCAGGAATTTTTGGTTCTAGGAAGTCAAATGTTAACTGAGTTAAAGGACAAGATACACTGTGTTACAGACCAGGTGATGCAAAAGGCTGGAAAGTATGATCCCTCTGGATACTTCCTCATTGAAGTAAGACTTTAACTTTTTCATTTTTCTTATGTGTTATTGGCTGGCTTAGTTTAGTTCTTGTGTGATTTAACTAGATGCTTTTTTACTTGTTTAGGATATCTTTCACAATGATTTAAGGAATCGCTCGGCCACAGATTACAGCAAACCTATATTGAATTGGTTATGGAACTCAAAAGATGAAGCACTTAAAAAGTGGGAAGGCATTATAACCGGAGAGCTACAGCAAAAGCAGAGAACGGCTCTAGGAGTAACGAAAGCCATGGATTTACCTCGTTTTGGATCTGCAGAGATGCAGCGTACACGCTTCTGTGATTTAAGATTCAGACTCGGAGCTAGTTATCTTTACTGTCATCAGGGAGATTGCAAGCACATGATAGTAATAAGGGACATGAGGCTGAGTCATCCAGAGGATGTTCAGAACAGAGCGGCTTACCCGAGACTGATATATCAGTTAAAAACGAGAGCTCAGAAATGCAGCGTTTGTAAGATATATAGAGCTTCTAAGGTTGTATTGGATGACAAGTGGGGAAATGAGAATCATTGCTATTTCTGTGATACTTGTTTTGGCCATCTGCACAACGAGGAAGGTCCTCTGTGTTGTGACGTCCCAGTCTTTGATTATGTGTATGAGTAGAGAGATTTGTCTCCTTACAGAATCATTAGAAGATTGAAAGAAGAAGAATATACTTGTAAATGCACGAAACATGAGTCTTTTTTTTTTCTTCTTTTCTTGTTTACACAATACAAAAAATAAATAGAAATGTTTATGTTTAGCTTATCTGAAATAGAGGAGATTCCTTGAATTTCTGGTACCTCTCTCTGTCTTCTCAAATTCAAAACCGAAATTGTTATCCTCTCCAATTTAGAAAACGTTACAAAACAACATAAAACAAAAACAAATATTTCGAGTATTCTCATCCTAAGTTCTTGAAACATTCAAATAACATTTCTTCATTGTTGAAGATAACTCGTCTCAAGAACATACACATAAAGACAAAGAGGTTAGTTTTGGATAGAACATGGGAGCATATAGAGCAGAAGATGATTATGATTACCTCTTCAAGGTGGTATTAACCGGAGACTCCGGTGTCGGAAAATCTAATCTGCTATCTCGTTTCACCAGAAATGACTTTAGCAACGACTCACGTGCCACCATTGGTGTTGAGTTCGCCACACGTAGCATCCAATGCGATGATAAGATCGTCAAGGCTCAAATATGGGACACAGCTGGCCAAGAACGGTACAAAAGTTAATCCAAGAACGTGTTTCAACACTTTTTTTAATTAACATATCTTCATTTTAGGTACCGAGCCATCACGAGCGCATACTACAGAGGAGCAGTTGGTGCGTTGCTAGTTTACGACGTGACACGTCACGTGACGTTTGAGAACGTTGAGAGATGGCTAAAGGAGCTAAGGGACCACACTGACGCAAACATTGTGATTATGCTTGTTGGTAACAAAGCTGATCTTCGTCATCTTAGAGCTATCTCAACCGAAGATGCTAAGGGGTTTGCGGAGAGAGAGAACACATTTTTCATGGAGACTTCTGCGCTTGAAGCTCTTAATGTTGAGAATGCTTTCACAGAAGTTTTGACAGAGATTTACAGAGTGGTTAGCAAGAAAGCACTTGAAGCTGGAGATGATCCAACCACTGCTTTGCCTAAAGGACAGACGATTAATGTCGGAGATATCTCAGCTGTTAAAAAACCTGGTTGCTGCTCTGCTTAGATACACTTTGTCTTCTCTTTTTCTTTCTTGTACTTTATTTATTCAACATCAACATTTTCATTTATCTCTTGCATATTTGTATACATACATTCTTGGAAATTATCAGACAAACAAAGTTCACACTCAAGTTTTTTGTGTGTTAAGTTTCTACTCTACAATCTCTTGCTTTGTGCTCTCTCCTTCTCATTCTCTCTTTGCTTCTAACGATCGATGATACTTGAAATGTAGATGTGCCATTGTTGATGCATCGTCTCTTATCTCATCCTGCTTTTCCCCATCTGCAATTAAAACAACCATATCAGTTTGTAGGAGTTAAGCGTGAAAGCCTACCAAATATGCGTTGAAATGTTTCTTTCAATTGCAAGATATGTCTAGTAATGACTTATCCTAAATTCAACAAAAAAAGAAGAAAAATTGCAAGATTTTGAATGCAATACAAACTCCGGAATATCCTAAATATTTGGTACTTGGGAAACGGAACTTCATTTTCTATGTTATCTAAGGTTAATGCTACTGAAACACAGCAAGATGAAATATTTGTCATGGCCCCCAAAACTTAGGCAACTAATATGTACCCCTTAAATTGATTAACAGAAATATATATATATGTATGGTTCATTAATCTCCAATCAAAAACTGTTTCAAGTCTCATTTAATATTTGTCATCAGTTCCAAATCAATCCTAAACTCATATCAATAAGATATATACTAAACCCTAAGAACCGAGATTCTTAATTGAACAACATGAAACTCACCTGTAAATCATTTTTCTTCGTCGGGTTTAGGAGACTTAGAACTCGATTGGAGCGAAGGAAGAGGATTCTCGCCTTTGATGATCCAACCGAGTCCGAAGAAGACTCCTCCCGCTAGTATCGCAGTTCCCCAAGCGTGTGAGTACCACTTGCTGTACTGCCTTATAGCGAACTTCCACTGCTCCCTCAGCGTCGCCTGATCCGGATTCACCGACTCTGGTCTGTTAGGATACGTCCTCCTCTGACCCGAGTAGCTCGATCCGGATCCGATCTCCGTAGCCGGTTTCTTCCCCGCCGACGAGGAAGAAGCGGCGTTGTTGTTGTTGTTATCGGGGATTTGGCTCTTCTCAGACATTATTGTCGTCGTCGTCTTCGTTATCCTACGGATGTTGGAATGTAACCTATTATAACTAATAGTCACTGACACGTGTCGGTTGACAAAATGCCATGACAGTGTTTTTATTTGTGCAACCAAGAAAAAAAGGCATATATCCCCGGCTAATTAATAACTAAAATTTACATTTAAAAATGGACAATTCTCTCGAATAGTTTTTTTTTAAGTTTTTATCACAAAAATAGAAAATATAACTCAAATAATAAAATAATCAAAATATTATTTTTTATTTTAAAAATTAATTTGAAATCTTATCCCAAAATCCACTCCTCAATTTTAAACAAAGAAATATATGCTTAGTTAATCCAAAAGGTATAAGTATACACTTAATTATTTTTTTAGAAAATATATAAGTCTGTTTCGGTCATTTTAATTTTTAAGTTTATATTTGTGACAAAAAAAATTTAGATTTATTCTATGAAATTTCTCTTTAAAAAGTCATATTAATTAAAATTATTAGAAAATAATAACAAAAAATATTAGCAAAAAGATATTTTTTAAAAAATCATAAATTAAATATAGAAAATAGAATATAAAAAAAATTACACTTTGAGATATTTATGTTGTTAAGTTGGATATAAATTAGTTCTTACCAGATCCAATTTATTCTTCTTATTGAGTCCAGATCTATTCGGATCGATTTTTTTCGGTTTCAGTTCTTTCAATAAAAGAATTCTGGATCTAATAAATATTTATAAATTTCGGTTGGATTTCAGTGTTGGATATTTTTAGATGCGGTTCTGATTTTTGGGTATGGATCCGGAGTAAAATATCTATTTTAGACCCAATAAATACTGTAACGACGGCATTTGATTGATCACATCCTCTCTCAGTTTATGCTACAAAATGACACTGACACGTGTACGTTCTTAGAAGCTCACTTTCTCTCTCAGTTTGTAACTAAAACGACTGCGTTGGGTTGCTTCTTCAACCTCACCTCAAACCCCCTTAGGGTTTAGGACCTGTGAATTTTAATCACTCCATCATCAATGGCTTCAACTTCAACCTCTCCTTCTCTTCTCTTCCCTTCACGAAATTTCACATCTTTCCCCTCAATTCCACTCAAGAGAAGCTTCGTATCTTTCACTCGCTGTACTTTTAAGAACACTCCTCCGTCCACCACAACCACCAGCGAGGAGGACATTCTCCGTTTCGTATCAAACTCCGACGGAAACACACTTCCCTGCGTGCGTACCTACGAAAACACCTCATCTCGCCTCAGCCTCGTCGGCACAGTAGCCTTCGAACAAGCTTTAACCGCCGCTGCAGCCGACGGTGGCGAAGCAGCCGATGATCACCTCCGTGATAACGTTCCCGTCATGGTGGTTGAGACTGTTTTCCCCGGAGGATCCGACCCGAAGGCTACTGTCTCAACCCGATTGGTAAAGTTTGAGTTTTTTTTAGATATTGATTCTATGTTTGTGACAATCTCAAGATCTCTTTTTTTGTGGTGATTACAGTTTTTGCCTACGAAGAAAGTTAAAGAGCGAGCTAAGAGGTTGCGGAGGTCTCTCTCCGAGGATGTTTCTGATGGAGATTTGTCGAAGAACATACTTGCGATGACTTTTAGACAAGTGGTTCTCCGACAGCTTTGGAATTTTCAGCTTGTTTTGTTTGGACCTGGTGCTGAAAGAGAAATGGGAGATTACCAAAACCCTCGTGAGGTTAGCTTCGTTTCCATGTCATGTTTGTAATGATAGTTTGATACTTACTGATGGGTTCTATTCGTATCAGCAGGTTTCGACGTCGTTCAGTGTAAGCTCATCAGATGAGCGGGTTATGTCTGTTATTGCAGAAGTTATATGCATCTCCGCTCTTCAAAACACTGAGAAGCATTTTCTTGATGATTATCTTGGGAAAGCTAAGTTTCCGTTTTTCAAGTGGTTAAAGAAACGTAGGAGGATTGCTTCAAGAGACTCCTCGGTTGTTTTGCATAAGGTGTTGGATGATGAGCTAGACGGGAATGAAGACCAGTTGCTTGAGTATTTTCAATCGAGGAAGGATAATTTGAAAGTTGCGGACACAAGGAGGAGAAGAAGTCGGTGGTGGAACTTGTCTGGTGATTCTAAGTTGGAGAAGATTGGTGGTCCTGGGTTTAGTAATTGGGCAAGTGAGTATATACCTGCGTATCGACTAGAAGTTGATAGAGCAATACTTGGGGATGTAAAGCTTGAAGGCTGGAGAAAGTCTAGTGAGAATAAGTGGGAGGTTCTTCTAACTCATTCCCAAATGGTATTGATATTTTCCCTTTTTAAGTGTTGCATCCCCATCTAGACTTTTGTTCCTGATGCTTTGTGAGACATGGAATGGCATTGTTATAAAAGTAGTCATTCCTTTACCCTATAGACGCAAGAAGGAGATGCTGATAAATTGTGTGACAATTAGAGTTAGCAAGATGAAAGATACTATCAATCCTACGATCTGGTGCAATATTAGTTCTTGTTCTGCTGCATTTTATGTGCTCTGTAGTGACTAAGATGTTTGTTTCCACGCATGTTAATTCATGAGGTCCCCATCATTCCTGACGTTTGTTGTAAAACTCTGTAGGTTGGATTGGCTGAAGCATTGGATATTTACTTTGAAGATATCTACACACTTCCCAGGAAACAGCTACCATGCGATGCTTTTGGAAATTATGCAAACTTACCCAGTGAAAAGGTATTTTTACTATTGGACTGCTAAAATCTAGCTAGTGTTTCGGCTAATGATACTCTGGTGACTGGTAAAATAGTCAGAGCCAAGTTTGGTAAATCGCTTTTTTTTTTTTTTTTTTATTTGTGTTCTCCATGATGCATCACTTGCTGAATTAATCAGTCTGCTTCAGACTAAACTATGTTTTCAGTCTGTACAATGTATTCATGTTTACTACTAGAGTTTGCAGCATATGTTAGTGAAATGTTATGATTTAATAATATTGGTTTAGATTTGATAGCTTTGCCTGAAAAACTTGTATGAACTCTTTTGGTTTGTTTACTCTCTATTGGCAGAGAGGATTGTCTTTGTTGAAAATGATATCTATCACCATGGCCAGTGGAATTCTCCTTCTTGCCGTGAGTGCTGCGGCTCAATTCTCTATCCCTCAGAAAAGCGTGAGAAAGTATCCTGGAAAAAGCCAAGATATCTCATGGTCAGAGAGTGAACTGTTATCTCATCAATCTTCAGATACCTCCGAGGTATGATGAACTCTCTATACTGAGATTAATTAAACATTAACTACTGTTATTATCCGTGTCTTCACTTTTATCGCGGTTTCATTTATTTTTCTTTTCTTAAAACTAAAATCTGCGACGTCAAATGAGTGTAGTTGGAGTCATTCTGTGGATTAGTCGTCAACAAGCTCAAGGATGCTTACTCTTGGGTAGGAGAGATAACCGTAGAGAGCAGCATAGGTGTTTGGATCGGAGAAGTTCCTGATTACTTAAAAGAAACTAGCAGAGCTAAAGTCACTGAAGAACACATCGGTACAGGATCTTCTCTTTTGGAGAAACTCAATGAAGACGCAAAAGCATCTGCGCAAAATATCGCTACTTACCAGGTAATCCCAGTGAAAAATATGTCAAGCATATATTTATCTTTTCTTGAGTTGAACTCTTCATGATTGTTGGTTCTTTAATGGAAGCAGGTAGTGTTGTCATCCGAAGGTAAAATCATAGGGTTCCAACCAACTAGCCGTGTGGCTGTGAACCACTGGTCTGCTAATCCTTTAGCTAAAGAACTTTACAACGGAAGAAAACTCTCTCCTGGTAATTTTTCATGATACTCTTCTTTCTGATTCCTTAATCTTAATGTCTTTCCTATCCTTAATGATGATGGTGTGCTCATTAAACCTGTGTTATAGGGCTGATCGAGCGTGGTCTCAAGAGTGGACGACCTCCGACAAAAGTAGTTGTGTTGGAATTGTTAATGTCTGTGAATTCAGATCGACCTTTTGCATTGGTCAGACCATTACTGCCACAATAAGACCATAAGTGCCCGTAGATGAAACATTTACAATACATGTAGAATATGATTTATTGGTTACTCATTCAACAGAGGTTTGCATTGTCTTGATTGTTTAAGAACGACAACGATGATCAAACCGTATACCCCATCGGTTACATAATTCGTCAACTACATTATATCGCAGAAGAAAGTCAAAATTGCATCAAATACATCTTCCTGCTTTAGGTTAGAAGTGAAAATAATTATACAAGTCTTTTTTTTTTTTTGAGCAAATAATTATACAAGTCATGACTCATGTAGCTTCTTCTGCTGCTGCCAGATTAAATGGTATGCATAGCTTTTCAAAACCTTATATTCTTTCGTTTTCTTCTTAGGCGATATAATAATCGGTTGGATTTCCTACAAGATAGTTAAAAATCTTCATCTACTCCATAGTCAATGCCCTGCTCTACTGTGTTCTGAACATTCCTGGTGGCCACTTTTGACCTTCCTTTGATGCAGCGTTTTGACCATTTACAGATATAAATGTAGAGATTATGGACACACGTGATTAAATGTGATGGAGAGTTACAGATTATAGTGACAAAGATATATTTTGGTATCTCACTCAAAGTCGCTCTCCTAATGATTTCGTCATAATTATCAAATATCGCCTAAAATCGAGCAATTGCTCTTAAAAAAGCAAACGAAAGTTGAAAATAAGCACGAGCACTAAGACCTCAACATCAAAACTTTTTAAATTTGCCTAGATAGTTGTTATAAAGCAGATTATTCTTAATGGTGATGAATTGATGCCGGTACATGTATGTATCTATGATGCTCGATCTACAAGAATGTGATGATCAGAGACTCCTCGCTCTTAAAGAATCACTACCAGTATTTTATTGTTAACTTTGGTTGAGTCTTGGTCATTGATTAAGATGAAGGTTCACTGGATTTTTCATCTGGTTTCTCGCTGCTACCCTTTGTAGTAGCAGCAGTACAGGGTTGCTGTCTTACCTTAAAAATACCAGTCAATCCTCGTGCCTTGGCAAGCTCTTCAACCTCCGCTAATTTGCTTTGGAGTTCAGCCACTTTCTTTTCCAATTCTTCATCTTTTATTCTTAATTCCTGCAGATGCCAAAGAGATTCAAAAATCTCAATCACCAAACCTCAAAATTGATACTTAATTTCCTACTCTTTCATCTACCCCCTGGTTTCCAAAGTAGTTGCAACCTAATTCTATTTACAAGAATGTTGCATAGATGAACCACTCCTACAACATACATCTTTAATGCACATATGCATCATCCCACTCTGATTTTGAAGTACTAACTAAGGGTGGGTGTCTGTGTAGAAAAGATAGATAAATCCTGAGGAGAAAAGAGAAACTAACACTAAATGAGGCAAAAAGTGTACCTCTAGTTCCTGCTTACGGGCTTCCTCTTTTCTAGCTTCTGACCTCGAACTTCTTTGCACCTCAAAGATAACAACTCCCCCACCGACCTGTTGATATATAATCCCACTCTTAGTTCTACAGAAAAAAATCAGAATTGCTTAGAAGAACACGCCCCCTCAAGACTAGCTTCTTTTTTAAAAAAAAATTGATCCGACACTGACACCAATCTCCCACTCGAAACAAAGTGAAAGCACTTGATGGACGAAAGTAACAAAGAAGCGCCTTATGCTATCAGACAAAACTTATTAGGAAAACAAGAAATAGAGTACCAAAAGGATGATTTAAGTAGGTATCAAATAAGGCTGTTTATCTTATCTATATGGATTTCTTGACCAGGTAGGTAAAAGCTAAAAAGATCCAGTTTTTTTTTTGTTCACATTAGACCATTTAAAACAAGAGATAATTGTGAAAAAAAATGGAAGAGGGAGAGAGAGAGAGCATACGGCAAAGATGAAGAGCTCTCCAATAAGGTCAACAGCAGCTTGAACAGCCTTTTCTTCGTTCAACGGACGAATCTCCACATCAGTGGCGTGCCCATATATCCTCCTCTGTATCTGCGTCGTTATCCTATGGTTCCTCTATATATCACATTTACGATCACATCATATCAAATTCCAGATCAATCATATTAATATCCAAAACCCAAACCAAAAAAAGTCGTAGATTTTTCCAGATAACATGATAGAATCTGCAATCACCTGAGCGAAGTTGATGATGGATTGGCGGAACCTGGGATGAACCTTGGCTTGGTGCTTGAGCTGACTCGCCAATGGCTTACTTATCGTTTTCACCAGAAGTGTCCCCAGTTTCATCAACGGCAGCACCATCTTCCTCTCCTTCTTCCTACAAAACTATCTCTCACTTGACTCTCGCGATAGAGCAAGAATGCGAAGAATCTTATATATCTATTGAAAGCAAAGAATCATTAGATGAGAGTTCTGAATCGGGGACGGAGGCTATTCGCATCGCATCTTCTTTCTACGACGGATCTTCTTATTATTATCGTATATTGTCACTTTGATCCCTTGTTTTTCTTTTTCTTCCCATATAAGGTCCATTAGTATCTAAATGTTTCAATTAGACCCCTTTTTCTTTAAAAAAAAATGTTTGTTTTTGTGGAAATTCAGAGATTTATAACTTCACCTTAAAGACTTAAATCGACCTTGACATAATTTAACAAATTCGGTAGTATGGGGAAATGTTTTCTGAGTTTGCAATGAAATGCTCATTTCTCAATCCAACAAAAAAAAATATATATAATAGACTTCAATCTCAGTGAAGAAAAATCAAACCATTACTTTTTATGTTTCTTTTCTGTTTCAACCCACACAACATCATATAAAGTAACATAAAAAAAAAAACTATTCTGCTGCGGTGTTTAGGTCAAGAAGACGAGAACGAAAAGGATGATGAACAAGACGAGCAAGAAACATATCATCATCATCTGCCCTTTAACTCCTGCTTTCTTCATTACCATTCCCACTTTTTTCTGAACAAACTCTAGCCTGTTCTTTGTACTGTCCATCTCCGTTCCCAACTCATCTATAATTCTCTCCTACAATTCACCCACCAAAACAAAACAAAAGAAATTGATGTTTATTACCCTTGCAAAATATTAAAAAAATTCGTTATATCACTAACCTGTGCAACAAGTTCATCATGTATTGTAAGCCCCACTCCTCCAATCCTCTCTACACTTTTGCTCAGCTCGTCCAATTCTTCGTCTTGTTGCCTGAAGTGGAGCAAAAAGTTCTTGTCAAGTTACTACCCTACTCTGCTTGAACAACTATGCTACTCAATTCTTCATCAAGCAGAAGGCACTGTGACATAATAAACCAAATAAGAGATTGCAAAATGATGTAAAACGACAGAAAGAGCTTTTACTTGATCAACAGCATTTGCCTATCTGATTCTGACTGTACAAATCCATCATCATCTCTTCCTCCGTACTGATCGTATCTACTTGCTTCATTCGAGTTTGGCATTCTCATTAGCTCTCGACGCACTTCACTTGCATTACTAGCTCCAGCACTACCTTTTCCAGCTAAGACACCAGTCTTCACATTTCGCACCTTGAAAACAAGTTATCATAATCACAAGTCAGTTAACAACACACTTATGCCACTCCCTAAAACTGTAAAGCAGTATTATTCATTGAAAGCTTAGAATCGTAACCTGTGTCCTAGCATTACTAGTCCATCTCCTCCGTCTTTCAAGCTCAGCTTCATCAATACCATACAAGGCAGGATCTTTTGCTGCAACAGCCACCGCTTTTTCCAGCTCATCTACCTTCCTATCAGCAAGAACAGCTTCAATACCCATGGAAAGAACTCTAATCCGAACGGCTAACTTACTTACTCTATTGCATTTTAATCATGTTTGGATAACTGAGCATTGACAATTATACATTAGCATATACATTCTACAAGATGAACTTGTCAGCATCCATACATAACCATATTCTAAAAGCAGTTAAATTAATAAGAGTACCTGCCACTCAATGCTGCCACAATTAGCAAGAAGCTCCTTAGTGACATGGACTTGATCACCCATGCCAGGAGAGACACGCTCCCATTTGTGGAATGTAGATTGCAACTTATCAATCTAACAAAAAAAAAAACATCCAACAAAATTAAATCAGTGTCCTAACAAAAACATCTCTGTCTGAATATAAACAACACTTACAGAATCTTGGATCTCTTCTTTAACAATGTAGAATGGATCTTGCGCTGAAGACATCCCCACGCAATCTATGCTACCTTATACAACCAAAAAAAACACACACAACTGATTAAGCAAATACAATCAGGTTTTGTAACTAACAATGATCAACTCGGGGAAACAATTAGATCCCGGAATTTGCTAATCTAATAAGCTAAAGCTTTCTATAATTAGAAACACAGCTAGTGTAAGAGTAGAAACTGAAGGAGAAGGCTTTTTTACCTGGGAGGAGACTAATCGGCGGTGCAGATCGGGAAAGAAAGAACAAACGGTGGTGAAGTAAATGAGTTGAATTCCTCCGGTGTGAGACGAGGATTGTAGAAAGCTCTGTTTTGGGCCTAGTTGGAGGAACTATAAAAAGCCCATAACAGGCAATAAAGTCTTTAGTTTTGGGCCTAGTCTGATCACCGTCTTTTTTTTATTCGGAAGTTTATAAACTGTTAAATCACAGAATGTAAAACATAGCCTCAAATCCTAATTGACATTTATGCCTTAAGAACGATAGTGAGGAAGTTACATCTCCCAATTTATCTACTAAAACCATAAACCAAACTGTCCTTGGTGGGTTTTTTTTTTTTTTTTTTTT
>CAKOAT010208487.1:386351-422714 GCA_932364175.1 Eruca vesicaria subsp. sativa
TTGTCCCTACTATGCTTCCATTTTTTTCAAAAGAATAATGTGTGTTCGTACCACCAACCATTTATTAAACAAAGATAATACCAAAATTATTATAATGAGATAAGTTGTTTGGATTTGGTTGATAAGAAGTTGCGTAGTTGCATCCGTATGTTAATAACAGTAATAATTCACAGACAAAATGTAAGAGTGATGATACTTGTTGTAGAAAAAGAAAAAAACTGTGTAGAATCTATATTGGACTTCATCATGCAACGTTGTTCAAAAAAAAAAAAAGGACTTCATCATGCAACATGATGACAAATAACAAAACGGAAATGCAAAAAAGAGAAAGAAAAAAAAGAGAAAGAAAGAAGAAAACAAAATTGAGAAATGATTTAGAAAGGGAAGTAAAGTGAAAGAGACAAAGAGAGACAAGGCAAGGTGAGATGTCAGTGTCCCTTAATGAATGATACTCTCTACCAATGTAAGTGAGCTTCAATGCTTATTGAGCCCACTTCACAGCTCATCTTTAGATTCTTTACTTATCTATGTTTCTTAAATTACCTTTGTGTAAGTGAATTCTCCACTTCGGTTAAGCACACTGCTCATATAACGGTGAGATGTCAATGTTTTTTTGTTTTGTACTCAAGAGTAGAAGTTTTTTCTTGTTTCCAACAGACGAATTTATAACTTTATGTCAGCATAAAAATTCCAGTTAATAGATGACGTAACTACATTCTAAGAAAACCCTTTAACAAAAAAAGAGACTTAACAATATATTTGTGTGTGTTTTGTATCTTAATTCATATTAATTAGTTAAAGAAAATATAATCAGATTTCAACTAGTATCCGAAGAAGAGAATTTTCCGCAGGAAAGGTGATATGTAGTCATCTCATGTGCTGAATCTTACTACATCTGATGCGTATGCACGTAAAGTAAGTAAAGGAAACAGCACAACCTGAAACTTTTAAAAGAGAATTCTAAAAAGTTAAAGAATTTAAGAGCCATGTGAATCTACAGTTACCTACACGAGCATCCAACAGTTCACTAAACAGAAGAGCACACACGCTTTAAAGATAGAGACATGTTCCTTACAAGAACATAGAATCTGTTTACCCAAATCTGGGAACTATTTAAATGCATCTTACCGCCAGAAGATGGCAGCATTTTCACTGTAAAGCTAGCCAGAGGTTACTAAATAGCTTTACACTAGAGGCTGAATCACCATTTCCTGATTTAGTAACTTTTTATAATACTATAAAATTTCATCATTATCTGACTCATTATATTATGTAAAAGCAGAATTCACCCTATACTAATTCACACCTTCAAACACCAAAAAATTGAGTGTTTGTGGGCACAAACACTTTCTCATTTTGTCTCCCAAGCTGAACTTCCTTGGTCTGAGGTTTCTTCATAGTAGTAAGGAGTTAACTTTCCGGATCTTGTCTTGCTCAGGCTCTCGTCATCTCCACCGCCAATCTCTTGCAACATCTTAACCACACGTCTCATCGATGGTCGGTTTATAGGCAATGGACTAGTGCATAGAAGCCCAACGTTAATGATCTTGCTTATCTCTTCTTTATAACATAAGTCGAGTTTAGGATCTATCACATGCTCTACTCCTTTCTGGTCCAACGTCGAGCAAACCCACTTCACCAAATCCTTCTCTCCCAGCTCCGGATCAACCGGACGTTTCCTAGTCACTATCTCAAGGATCACCACCCCAAAACTATAGATGTCGCTCTTCTCGTTCACACGAAGCGTATATGCATATTCTGCAAATAGTTTCCATTAAACATGTAATAATACTAAGTACTAATCAACCGATCATTAAGACTAACCTGGTGCAATATAACCGCATGAGCCAGCGATCACTGACATCGACTTAGGGGCCTTCCCGGTCAAGTCAACGACTTTAGCCACTCCAAAATCAGCAACCTTCGCACCGTAATCTCCATCGATCAAAATATTATTGGACTTAACATCTCTATGCACAATCGCAGGAACACAATCATGGTGAAGATAAGAAAGCCCCTCAGCTGCATCTAATATAATCTTAAACCTTGTTTCCCATCCCAACGTTCCTCCTTTGCTGCTATGTAGCAAATCTCCCAAGCTACCGTTAGGCATGTACTCATAAACCAAGAGCTTACAATCTCTAGTGGTGCAGCAACACCACAGCTTCACAATGTTCTTGTGCCTTATCTTACCTAATGTCTCGACCTCAGCTTCAAAGGCCTCGTCTTGAACTCCAGGTCTCTCGCCTTTCTCTGGATCATCGGTGTCTTCTATTTCTTTAACCGAGCCTGTCCATAACCGTTTCACCGCGACGGTTTCTCCATTGGTGAGTACAACTTTGTAGACTTTACCAGAAGCTCCAGCTCCAACCACATTCTCTTCATCTAAGCTTTCGAGAATCTCGTTCTCACTGAACCCGAGTTTGTGGAACGACATTAACGTCCACTTAGATCTCTCCACGGCTCTTGCTTTCTTGAAAATCATGTACTTGAAGTAAAACCAAGAAAGTCCCGCAACAAACACTATAACAGCTAGTACGAAGATAGACCTTAGAAGCCATGCATAGCCTTTGCTCTTAGCTTCATCCTCTGACCCACACAAGCCCTTAATATCCCCACACAGTCCCGGGTTCCCAAGAAAGCTGTTCTTATACATCTCCTTCTCTAAAGAACCCGGTATCTCACCGGTTAACCGGTTATTCGATAAATTCAGCTGGTTTAGCTTTAACCCCTGCAACGAAACCGGAATCTCCCCAGAGAATAAATTACCAGAAAGATCAAGATAATTCAAAACAGACAAACTCCCAATCTCCTCCGGAATCTTGCCGGAAAATTCGTTGTCGGCTAAGTTCAACTCGTTAAGCTTCTTCAACGACTTAATCTTAGAAGACAACTCTCCACTAAACCGGTTCCCGTGAAGATCAAGAGTCCCTAACTCAACAAGACTCATCAAACCATCAGGCAACGAACCATTAAACTTGTTCCCACTCGCCGACAACTCATTAAGCTTGTCCAAAGACCCAATCTCCTCCGGCAAAGCTCCTGTAAACTCATTATTCGTCAGAACCAACATCGAGAGATTCAACGCGCCTCCAATAGTCCTCGAGACCTCCCCGGAGAACGAGTTGTTTATCATCTCAAGCAACGAAACGTGCGGCAAACCCCAGAAACCAACCGGAATTAAACCGGAAAACCGGTTATACGCTAACCGGACACGCGTCAAGCTCCTACAATCTCCCAAACTCTCAGGTAAACCACCCGAGAACGAGTTCCGTAACACCAGCAGCTCCTCAAGCTTCCCTCTAGCGCACAAACCCGCCGGTAACTCCCCGGAGAAGCCGTTTTCCGACACGTCAATCAATCTCAACGGCGAGTTAACGCCGAGGTCTCTCGGTAACTCCCCGGAGAAACGGTTTCCGAATATCTTGAGCTCGTTCAAGTTGGGAGACAACGCTACGCTCCCCGGAAGCTCCCCCTCGAGATCGTTCTCGTAGAGATTCAAACTCTCCAACGGTAAAAGGCAGAGCTCGTCCGGTACAGTCCCGGTTAACTTATTATCCGCCGCGTCGAAAAACCGTAAAGATTTTAAATTCCCGAGCTCGACCGGTATAGCTCCGGTTAACGAGTTGTTATAAAGCTCGATCTGCACCACGTTTGTTAAACCACCGAGGGAGTTAGGGATGGGGCCCACGAGGTTGTTGAAGGAAAGGTCTAGATCGACGAGTTTACTGAGCCGACCCAGCGAGTCGGGAATCTCCCCGATTAAATTACATTCCGTGAGCCACAAGACTTGGAGATTCGTTAGGTTCCCGAGCTCCGGAGGGATCCGACCCGGAGTAAACGGGTTGTAGGATAGGTTCAGCGTCTTGAGGGAGGAGATGTTACCTAGAAACGGAGGGATGGTACCGTCGAGGAGGTTGCTGATGAGAGAGAGAGTCTCGAGTTTTTGGAATTTTCCGAAGGTTTCCGGAATGTCGCCGGAGAAGTTGTTTCCGGAGAGGTCGAGGGAGGTTAGGAGGGGGAGGTCGGGGAGCGTGTGGGGGATGACGCCGGTGAGGAGGCACTGAGAGAGGTCTAGGGTTTTGAGGCTTTTGCAGGCGGTTATGTTTAGAGGGGAGGTGATTGAGGTGTTGGAGAAGGAGAGGTGTGTGAGGTTGGTGAGGTGGCAGATGAGGGAAGGGAAAGGGCCTGCGAGGTTGGAGTTGGAGAGGTTGATGGAAGTTACGGAGGAGGAGGAGGGGGAGCAGGAGACGCCGGTCCATTGACATGGTGAAGGGTCTTGGGGGTTCCAGGTGGAGAGGGAGGAGTCTGGGTCTTGGAGAGAGTGTTTGACTTGTTGGAGGATGAGGCCTTCTTGGTTTAGGGAGAAGACGGTGGGGAGAAGGAGGAGGAGGAAGAGGAGATGCATCTTTAACCGGCGATGAGAGAGAGAGAGAGAGAGAGAAAGAAGAGTGTGTTTGAAGGATGAGAGAAGTTGAGAATAATTAAGAAGAGAGTCTTGTCTGAAAAGAGTTGACTGGGGAGACAAGTGAGTTATCGTGTGTCTGTCTGACTGTGAAACTATAGTATCAGTGAGTTAGCTTTTAATTTGATTGCAGATAAATATTAATATCTATGTCTAGTTTTCAACGTAGATGGTAATTATTGTTTGTTTATTATGTGTGTTTAAGATTTGTTACTGATCATAAAAGAGAATGTTACAGATGATAATTGATCTAATAGTCTATGAGAACATTCATCATTTGTTTAGTATAGTGGTTTATGAATATGTTTTTTTTGTTTGTTTCAAAAATAAAAACATTCATCATTTGTACTATATTTTCCAGGTTATTTAGTTTGTTATGCAAGAAACGACAGATTTCCTCAAACTAAACTGGATATTAACTTACAGACGTTTTATAAATACTTCTATCTTTCTAAATTGGGCTATTATGAAATAGTATGTTAAGAAATTTGTTATTGTTGCAAGGGGGAAATAGCAGGAATTGTACAAATAGTATGGTTTTCCGGATTAAAAAGAAAACAACCCTAGAATGTTAACGAAATGGCTGGGGTAATGGCATTTGAAAACAATTTGATATAGGCTAACAGGGTTCCAGTTTTCGTGTCATGTAATACCTATATATATATATATATATATTTTTTAAGGAATACCTATATTTTGCACTTATTGTACGTGTGCTAAAAAATAGTTGTCAATAAAAGTTAAAAACTTCTACAATGGATAGTGAATGTTTAATTTTATATACATACTTTGTACTATGCAATTTCTTATGACATAAATCAATAACAATTCAATAAATTCAATTATTTTCACAAATTTACCATTTATTATCATTAGCTTATAAAACAATGAAAAACTTTTTTTTAGACAAAAAAAAAGTCTATTTGTTTAGAAATAGAAGATACATAATTTTGTGGTAGTTTGGAACCTTTTGTGTAAGGAATATTCACTGAATGTACATGTGTTGCAAACAAAAACCTTACAACTATGAATTCTAAGAACAATACTTAAACTAAAATTCATCCAACACATGTTTTAAATTTCTAGGTTTTCCTCAATTTTAAAAACGACCAATCATTGCTAGGTATTTAATATACCTACTCATTTAAATTTTTGCAGTAAAATTTAGAGTGAATTGGGTAGAAAACCTACAAAAATGTGGAAATTAGCAAAATACCAAAGAGATAAAAATAGTGGGGTTTAATTTTTCTCTGTACCAGATCAATTTATCTTAATGTCCCTAAACTCTTTGGATGCCCAGTAATGACGTATGTTTATTGCTTAGATTTTTTTTTGTCTCTCCTTTTGTAGATAGTAAACAGTAAAAACAACTTGTAGGAAGTATCGACAGCCGTTAGATGGTCTGACAGAAGCGGATGTCAAAAGATTGTTTACTGTTTTCTTGTTTACGAAGTTGTCGATTGTTTACTAAATGTGTATTTTCTTAGGCCTTCCATAAAACTAAAATTTGTTTTTTTTTTCTCAGGAGAGATCGTTCATTGTGTCCTATCACCATATGATAGCAGTAGTGGTTAATAACAAATGTAGACATCTAATTTGATATTTACATTGCTAAAAGAATATTTACATGTCTACATGAAAGTATGTAGCTGGCTAAAACTATTACCAAATAATGTCGATAACAGGATAAATATTTCAAAGCTCAGCTAAAATTAATATTAGCTATCAATAAGAGGTTAATTCAAGCATACATATAACTATATGAACACATTGTTAAATGCTAACATAATTCACTCATGTTATTAAATATTTTAACATTTTTTAATGAATCTTAACATAAATCAAACGTACGGATAAGATTATAGCTGGCTAATATTTTTTATTCAATCAAAATAAATATGTAGGAAATCTTTATGATTATGGTTATATATATTCTTAACAAGTTAAGTTGATATCAAACCAAATCTAAGATCTTCATCGCTCTCTCCTGTTAATTCATATTTTTTCTCCTCCTTAGCAAGAGCAGTGGCGGCAGCTCCTCCAACAAAAGCAGATGCAGCAACAAGCACAACACCTCCGCTGCCACCAGCAATCTTGGTGAATACCATTGGCCAATATGACTTCTCGACGCCAACGGATTCGACCAAAGTCGCAGTCTTGTCGCAGTATTGACGATAGGGTCAAGGAAATAAATATAAGCAAATTAAAAGATTATCAGTTCAACAAAAATCTGTGAAATAGGATACCCACTCAGAAAGAGAATGATAGTGGAAATTAGGATTGAAGAAAGTTCAATTCAAAAAAAAAAAATAGTGTGAATGAAGGATGAATGCTAAACGTGAACGAGGTTTTTGAATTTTGAAAGAAATTTAGTTTATGATAGAGAGAGATATGAAATTACTAAAGGAGATTATGTGTCTGACACAATTTGTTTGTAAGATAATACTAATACAAATCTAGGTTCGAATGATAGAAAAAACAAAAACAAAAACTGATAAATTAGTATAGGGGTAAAATAGTCCAAATTATTTCGATAGTATCCAAAAAATATGTAAATGGGTATTAAACTAAATTGGGTAAAGTTTTAATGCGTAGAATGCAAATACTTTAAAATTTATTATAGAACTTAAATAGCTCAGTTTTCCGAACAAAGAGATCCAAGATAATAAATGTGTCATATGAGATTTGTCTTTGTATGTATGGTACGTACATATAGTCTTAATGAGTACGATTCATTGTTAATTGATTTAAGAACAAGGAAACATGAAATAAGTTCATCCACGACGAAATATATAAAGAGAACAAAAAGAAGATGAGATCAGATGGTTGATAAGCCAACAGTTAAAACTATATGTGGAAAATGTGGAATAGTATATTGTTTGTGTAATTATTAAAACACTGCATGTCAATCTCAATACGTAGTCCAAATTGTCTTTTTCCTTTGTCGCATCTCCAATTTTTGTTTTATCCCAAACCTAACTTTAAAAGTTATATTTCTAACGAAGGTCCTACATTTTATCCCACGTCCAAAGAAAATTGATGCTTAACCACCACCCCGTAACACGATGGTTTTAACTTTTAACCAACATTTATAATGGATTATCTAACCTCCTATTTATACATATAATCACATTATGTAAATTTGTCTTTATATATCATAATTTGAAAATTTTATAGTGGTATTATTTGTTTCTAACCAAAACAATATAGTGTTTTGTTTTACCTTACTCTCAATAAACAAGAAGATAAAACCCGATAACGAAAAAACGTAGTTTTATCAAATGTGTAGATTGTTTATATACACAACCTTTTGTTTGTTGATTTATACACATGAATCACATGATTTATGAAAACATAATATTATGATAAATATACAATGAAATGACGCATTTTTCACTGTTTATTTTTAGTGTATTGAATGAAAGCACATTAATACATCCATGATTATCTTTATCTTTTCCATTTAATATTAGTACCAAACGAAAACTTTACTCTACTGTGTTTATTTAGAAAGGTGTTTTTTCTTTCTTCACCTTTTTTTTTTGCTTTTGGTGAATCTTCGAATAAGCTTTTGTGGTTGTACCCAAACTTTTCCAAAGTATCCACTGGCAATAAGATCTGCGGGACCTGTCAAATATTATTAAGTGGCACTTTACAAAACTTTGATGGAACATAAACCATACACCTTCTAATCATATACATCTTGAAGACTTACATCTAATCTTGTATCACCTCGTCAGTCCATATTCAAGTTGTTTGTTGGTAGGGAAACACCAACTCTATTAGTATTCGTATTTTTTATTGCAATATATTTTAGTCTAGATGATCATTCTAGCCCGTAGCTAAACAACTTCTCGAATAATTTTCCTGCCTCATTAATCGCAAAGGATTTGTTGAAATCTTTCTCTTCTCTAGCCTATAGCTAAGAACACATGATTTAGTCCCCCGGTGTTCATCTCACTTCTCAAACTTGAAGTAAAAAAACTATATCTCACAAGGACTGGTCGAACATCAGGATTCATCAGCTTCAACAAAAGAAACTTAGCCGTGGTGGATTACAATCGTTTCCTTCTCTCTCTCTATTCTCTGCTGTTTCAGCTTTCAGCTCAAGAGGATAATAAGATCATAAAATAAAGCTAGCTATACTGTTTTATACTCAACGTTCATCAGCCATTGATATGCCTAGTACACACACATGCAACTAGAGAGATGGTTATTACTCGGATTCTGAACCTGAACCGATTTAACCGATAAAACTAACTATGAAAACTTGTCCATAGCTTCAGTATTCCTATATAAATTCACATATATGTAGGAAAAAAAGAGAGGACTCCTTGATCTTAAATCTGGTCTAATCGTTGATCTTAATTAATATCAACTATACATTTTAAATTACAATTGAAGAATGCCCGCAAGATATTGAGATAGAGTGAATGAACCACTTGTGATTTCTCGTGATCTATATTAGTGTTTATCAGATGCTGGGTCCAATATTTAAATTGTACAAACAACAGTAGTTTGTGGGTTCTACGTGGGTAAAATATGTTATTTTTCTAGGTTAGAAACAGAATACGAAATATGAAGAGCCGAAAATAAGAAACGCGTCTAACGCAGGAAGAAAAGTCAGCAGTTAATTTTTTTCAATTTATTTGGCCCAAGTTTTGGTGATTGCAATCATAATTATTCCCTTAAGCTTCTTTTCTTTTGTAACCATGATGATTCCCTTAAGCTTAATCATTCACTTTAAGTAATCTTTAAGAATATATTGAGTTTGATTTCACATCCCACCTTCTCCCACTTTCCTATTCTCCTTTTGGTTGGCTGAGTAAATAAATATCAATAAGAAAGAAGAAAGCCTTATAGCAACTATTTTTCTATGTTCAATGTACATTTCAAGTTCTATATTAGTTCAATCTTTTCTTTTCCTTGGATGCATGTCATATGCTTGCATGTATGTATATGTGTCTTGTGCAATTAGCAAATGTTTATCTTATTGGATATAACATTTAGTAGCGATTGGGAGGATTTGGAATCGATTCAGACAGACGTTTCATCCTACAAAATATTTATTTGTATATATATGTAGATTTGGACAAAATGTATCAGATGTAACAGTTGATTGGTGATGGAAGTATAAGTGGTATGGCAAAAAGTTTGTTGGTTTGTAACATTAGGAAAAACAAGCACTGCCATAAGAGATTGGAAGATATTGTGGTTTGATACTGATTGTCCTTTTTTATATTTTGAATATATATATATATGTATTTAATATAGTGACTCAATATGTTCAATTCATGAACAGCTCTCAAATTACATTATAAGACATCTTTCTTCTTATATTAGACGTTGAGTGATTGTAGAAATATTGGCAGCATATCAAAACTAGTGTACGGAATGTTCAAATGTAAAATTCTGTTTTGTATTGAAGATTAAAGAATTGAAAAGTTTTTAATTTTCTTCCATTGAAACAGTAAAATTATATCGAAAAAGACGGGCACATTAAAATAAAGGAGTAGATCACCAAGTAACCAAAGGTGGTCTGGTCTAACTTGGAGGCGTGGACCATCTATGAAAGTTGTAAACTTTACTTAAGAATAACTAATATACAAATACAAAACTAATATAAATTGTAATCTTTTTAAAATAATTTCAAGAAAAGGTTCTTAACACAACGAAGCAGAAGATATACATGCGTTTTCAAAAAGAATAACTATGATTTGAAGAAAAAACACGCAAACTCTTTTTCAAGTTCTATCTACAAAATGTCTTTTTGGCATATTTATTAGTATCTTTTTGACATTTTTTTTTACATTTAATGCTGAGATTCTACCTGAATCACTAGGACGAGTGATACTCAGATGCAATAAAGAAGAGAAATTACAGTTAAACCCTCTAAAAAGCATTTGGTTGAGATTTTTTTTTTTTAACACATCATTTGGTTGAGAATTAGGTCTGGGCGTTCGGTGGCGCATTCGGTTTCGGTTCGGGTTATTTGGATTTTCGGTGTTATGTTCACAAGTACCATTCGGTTTTTACTAATTATCGGTTCGGATTCGGTTCGGTTCCTTCCAGATTCGGTTCGGATCTAACCAATGTTTAAAATCGTCCAAAAATATATTTTTTAAACCTTGAAAATTGACAAAAAAAATTTTCAGAATATGTAAATTAATTACAAATCTAATTAAAAATTAGTTAAGCTATCTAAATTAACTAAAAAGTATTCAAAATAACAAATAAAACAAACTAGAAAAATATTTTGAATACACTAAAATATCTAAATCACCTTAACATATATAAAAATATTAACATATTTAACTAATTTCGGATATCTTCGGATCCTAATTCGGATTTCGGTTCGGTAACCATAGTCCAAAGTACTAAGCTCACAAGTTCCGTTCGGATATTTTTGTAAAACAATTCGGATTCGGTTTCGATTTTTTCGGTTCGGATTAAGGTCGATATTTCGGGTTGAGTTAAAAATGCCAGCCCTATTGAGAATATTTCTTGTTCCTATAGAACGAAAGGGAGATCATTAAGCCTTGGAGTTTGACACAAAAATCATAACTTATACTCAACAAAACAATGAAGTTATTATGTTTACGATAACAAAGGCATTTGCTAATATATATATGCCTTGGCTACTTGATTTCACCAAACCAATCAGAAATATTCTTATATTGATGGTGAGAACTATTCTGATACTAATCACTTTCTTTTCTCCCTAGAAAACATGTCTTCAAGAATGTAATCTTCTTCCCTCTCCACATGCTACACCTCAATTCATGAATCACTGCTGCTGTAATCCTCTGATCCACTATCGTAATTATTTGCTGCTGCATTGTTAGCAGGTACATCATGATTATCATCTTCAGAGCTCTCACTCATTTCTGCAACATCTTCTCTTCCAACCCGCTCAACCCCAACAACTTCTTCCTCATCAGCCTCCATTGCTTCATTTGTGTTACTATTCCAATCTAGTCCCCACTTGTTTCTTTGATTGTAAACCACAAACTGACCCTCATCATCATCATCATCCTCTGATTCATCATCCACCTGCATAGGCGTCATCTCTCTAGGAGTTTCACTAGCCCAATCTTTATTAATGTCTCTGAATGTTTGCTCTTCTTCTTCCTCCTCTTCAACTTCTTCGCTGTTAGGCCTAACAATGTCAGCCATTCTGCTGACTAAGCGATAACTGTCCTCATCGTTCCTCTCTGGTCTTTTTCTAACCGTCCTCTTTCCTCTTCCAGGGACTTGATGATGGTTCATCTCAACGTCAACGCTCACTAAGTTCCTATCAACTGCAACATTGCTCCTACCAGCGACAAATATGTTTGAACTCCCTTGCACTTTCTTCCTCTTCACCTTTCTGTTTGATACAGGACCAAATCTGACTCGTCGTTTCTTACTTTTTTTACCCGAGTTTGGAACAGCCTCGTCTTGGTCTTTGGCTCCTTTGCTTTTGATAAGAGAGTTTCCAGGGTATAAGCTCTGCATATAAATAACTTTCAAATGAGTAACAATTTAATAGAATAAAAAAAGGTGGTATATAAAACTTACAATCTGCTCCTTCTCATCTTCTGGGGTTATCTCAGGTTTCTCTGGCTTCACGTAAATAATGGATGCATCAAGGTCTGAGAGTCGCAAAGCAACCGCTGATACTGTCTTTGGTATCCATGGAAAAACGTCCACTGATCCTGAATCATCAGCATCAGCAGCTCCCAAGAGCTCCTTTGCTGATACAAAATTGGATGACAGAGATTCTTTCTTGATTGCACTCTCTAAGGAAGTCAAGACCTGTCAAAAAAAATAGGAAGATAGCTGAGTTTTAAAACAAACAACTAAACCAGTATTCAATTTAGGGAAAGTAAAAAAGGATATTAGTTACCTGTAAAATCTCTTCAGATGATGATGAAGCATTCAATCTAAACCCCCAATTTTTTCTTTTATCCTCTGTCCAGAATGATTCAAGAGCTTCATCTGGAACAGATGCCTGTCAATAAATGAAGTTGTCAAAGTTGGTCCCAAAGAAATGACTTTAAAAGAAAAGTTGAGAGTTAAATAAAGCTTTACCTCAAGAAAAACAAGTAATGCTTTGAGCAATCTGACTCCAAAAGGAAGAGGAGATGCAGTCAAACCTGAACTTAATATCTTTCTCTCTGAACTATCAACCATGTCTAATCTTTGGTGACAAGAAGTGCAGTGTGTATACTCAGATAGATAAGAAGCAACACACACTTCACATGTCGCTAACAGTTCACATCTTTTCTTCCCATGTTTCCTAGCACAAGAAGGTAATGAGCTGTACGTCCCAGTCCACATCCATCTCTGAAAATCATGGAACCGTTTTGATAAACTCTCATTCTCCCTGTCGTTTCTCCCTAGCTCAACTCTGATAGAAGTTGAAGTTTCCATCGAATCAGAATTAGACCCCAAAACAGCACTAGATGGGCTCACAGAATCTCCAGGAGAATGATTCACAACACTCTTACAAGCATTCTCTTTAAATGATCCTTCAATCTTTTGCAACATTATGCGTAAATGAGATTCTCTGATCCCACGCATATCCAGTGACGCAACCAGAGTGTCAAAAGCCTCTTCTGAATCAATGAGGCGCCACTTGCCATCATGGAGCTCAACAAATATAAGCCCCGAGCAAGGATCAGTTTTAGATGCTGATGCAGCAAAATGCCAGTAACGGTTGTGTCGCCGATCTTGTCCAAGGGGCAAAGATCTGTAGGGATACACTTCTTCTGCTTTGTCGCCTATATATGATTTTAACTGTGAGCGTGATCTCTTTGAAAAACAATTATCTTGAGCGGCCTCTTGGTTTGATTCAATCATAAGTTGAGAAGGGTCTCTGTCAAGCTTAAGTACATCTCTCATGCAGCTGTTATCTAACTGTGCTTCAGCCCACATTTGCTTTTTAAGAGAATTTGCTGCTTCCATACGATCCTCAAGACTAGCTCTGAGGGAGTTTCCTTCATTGACAATGCCGATCAAAGCAACAAGGGCCTCAAGGCGCTCTTCAACACTTAGATGACAATAATCCCCTTCTGTAAGACCTTGAATCCATGATTGGCCCTGGTTGCTATCTTCAACCACATCATCATTATTATTATTATTATCCACCTCATTCTTTACGTCTGCTTTAACATCACAGGACATAGCATCTTCCTCTCCCTTTCCAGACAAACCATTCACTACACCAAGATCAGTACCTTTAGAGGCACTTGCCAGAGTGGCTAAATCATCAACCTCAGGATCCTCATCAACATCACATTCAAAGTCTTCATCCTTTTCAAGATCATTCAAATCTTCTGGACCGATAAATCCATTTTCGAATGCCTTTATCTTCTTCCTAGCATCTGTGAGTATTGCCTCTCCATCCGCAGGATCCTTCACATAAGGAGCTCGTACACAATAAGTACAAGGGGCTATTCTTTCGAAGAGCTTCGCATCTCTTGTCAATGCAACAGAGATAGAAGCCTCTGGTGTCTTGCTTGTGCTCAGGTCCCGAAGTCCAGATTTCTTCAAAAGAAAACCACAAAAAAATAAGTAAATCAAATATTTTCAATTACAGTAACATATATAGATTATAAATGTACCTGAATCTTGTCGGCAAGTTCTAACAGTGTCAGACCCTTGCTTCCCTCAAGAGACAGAACATGCAAGGCTGCAAATTTGACAGTTCCAGGTGTCAACCGATGCCTCGACTTGCGTGGAGCCAGTAACCCTTTCTCCAGCATTGATGCAAAAGCAGTTTCAGCAGCTGAACCACTGCGAATAGTAGAAATGATATCTTCACAACCTTTAGCCTGAACACACAAGTAAACCAAATTAATGTCTAAGAAAAATAAAAACCTCTCACAGTACTTTTTTCATATATATATATATACACACATCCCAAGCAATCGTCAAGGTTTAGAGGGCACACAAAGGGAATAATACCTCATCCTTCTGAGCAGTTTGTGTCACAGGGGAATTTTTATTCTTCAGCTTAGGCCCAAATCCACTGGAGAGTGCCAATTGGCGCAGTATCTCAGGCCATGTTAGTGGGGTCAAATGCTTTTTCCAACTACGAATGTCAAAGCCCCATGCATAAGCCTGAAGAAGAAAGGATGTATTAGGAAAGATGGAGCCAACTTAAAAAAGAGAAAAGGACATTAGCATACAGAGGTAGAGAAAGTTACCCCTTCAACTATCTGGGGGTGACCACCCTCAGGATTGGCTGTAGTATATTGGTTATTTCCAATTCCACTATAAGGTGTTCTAGCAACATCTTCAATATCTCGTATTATTGATCTCAGAAGTGTAATATGTATCTCCCCCAGTAATCTTGAGTCCTACAATAAGGATATATAATACATATAAAATATATATCAACTATAGAGCAAGAACAATGGAATGAAATAAACAACTTTAGAAAACAAAGAAATTTCAGATTGAGTACTAAAGAGATACTTACATAGTCATGAAAAGCCTGAATAAACTCATTCAGGGTAAAAGGCCAAAGGTTTAGAACATCAGAAAATGATATTAGGAATCTCCAAACCTGAAAAGCAACCACAATATGAGAACTTTAACGTGCAAAAGAGCGCATAAAATGTGTAGTACTAAATTCAAGTACGAGTAAGCATACGCAGAGAGTAAAGATCTATCAAGCATACCATTAGAAGGCTTCTAACATTTTCCTCAGAATCCTTCCATGGAGAAATGCTAAACGGCATTTTCAGTTTCAAAGCCTTTGGTGGAAATGTGCTCAGAGAATCTGAAAAAGTAGAATAGCTATGATAAGCTGCAAGATCTAGAACGAACTTATTAGGGTTGCTAAATCAAGTTCACAGGCTTGGAAAAGAGATCATACCTCTATACAGTTCAAGGTTTTGCAACGTATCATGATCAAGCTGTAACACCGAGGACAATCCTTTGCTAGTAGCAGCCAAATCCATCAGCTCTAGCTGCTCATCTTCAATTAGATCCATAGACTCTCTAGCAATTCTACGTGCAGTTGCCTTCTCAATGGCAATCTTGCGTCTTATAGCATCTCTCTCCCGGCGAATCTCATCTTTTTGCTTCTGTTTCTCCGCCTTTTAACATTCCAAAAAGATAAGTCTAATTTTTCATACTCTTGCTACAAAAGTGTACAGTTATTTCCAGAACTTACACGTTCGTTTTCTCTCTGTAGAAACTTTTCTCGTCTTTCCATTTCACGTCGCTGTTCGCGCTGTAACTTTTCCTCTTCCCTTATTCTTTCACGCATCAACCTCTCTTCTTCTTTACGCCTCTCACGCTCATGCCTTTCCATCTCCTTTTTCATGCGTTCTTCATACTGAGAACACAAACTCTCAAACTCAGCAACATGTGCTACACAGGATACCAATAAAAGACAATAAGACCTTTCTAATAACGCAATATACCTTTTTCCTCTGAATTTCTAGCTTCTCAGGATCTTTTTGTCCACTCCCTCTACCGACTCTACCATCGTTTATCTGTGAATGTAAACAATAAATAATAACATTACAATAAAACACACACATATCTTCTCAAAAAGGGACGAAATAAAAGTTGTCCAGCTACCTTTAAGCTATCACCATGAGCTGATGGGACAATGGGGCTAGGCATGTCTTGTTGAGATGTAGAACCGTTGAAAGATGTATATCCATGTGTACCATAAGACCTTGGTAGAGGCCCATTCCCATGCATATATGATGGACTCTTAGATCGTGAAGTTTCATAGTCCATGCCACGTGCTTGACTTTCAGAGTACCGCCCAGACATCTTTGGTGTGTAGGAAGACGGATCATCCAGTGATTGTTGCTCATTGAAAGAACGAGGAGCAGACTATAATCAACAAAAGCAGACAAGTTCAACAAGGAGTAAAAATAAATACAAAAATATGAACGCACAGGATAAAAGAGGATACAAATAACAAGTAATATTCATGTAACATTGATCAGAGAATAATAACTTTATGAGACTAATAGGTCACTCTTTATGCAACGAGAACTCTTAAAAAGCTCCTACGTAAACATCACACAAGAAAAAGGAAATTGAATAGTGCCAATAGGTATAGTAAGAAAACTAACTCTTCGATGTCGGACATCATGTGACTCATACATTTTGCTCTCATATGGATGACCTTGGTGCTCCTGCATTCCTACAATAGTTTGTCCACCACAAAAAGAAGTTAAGAGAATAAAATAAGCAGAGACTGACATGAGAACAATTTAAGTAAAGAGAGACCAATACTATCGCAAAGAGAAAGGAATAGCTTCATACTTTCAAGATAAACTGTCCACAAACAATACTGACACTGACATTATGATTGGCAAATAGAGAGTAATGGTACCTATAGGTGTTCCAAAAGCACCAGGAGGCAATGCATCAAACTCCATGCCAAGTACCGGTCCATCGTCTCTCAATGGCTCTCCTAACTGACCCTCAATACAAGCAATGGCTCTACGAACCATCACAGACAACCGTGGTGGCTCGTACACACCTTTCCCCATTGTCTCATATTCATCCAATTCATCTCCAGAGCTACCACTACCACTCTCAAAGTTCCTCTTTGACTCCAAATAAGGGCTGCAGCCTGAGCCAGAACCCGAACCAGATCCAGCAGCCGGTAGCTCATTAACCGAAGACAAAGCAGGAGCAGCCGGTTGAACCGGTTTCTTGACCTGGCCATCCTTCTTGTCCTTTAACCTCCTGTGGCAAAACCACATCTGTAACTGTCTATCAGACAAATCCAACTTCTCAGACAACTCAGCCCTCGTCGCCTCTGATGGATATTTTTCCTCTGTTTGACACAAAATCAAATTCAAATTCAACAACAAAGGAACAAACAATTCAACATGAATGAAGAAGAATCAAAACCAAACCTGCATAAACTTTCTCCAGAGTTTGGAGTTGAAAGGGAGTTTTCATCTGACGCTTCTTGTTATTCAAAGTATCAATCTTTTTCTTCTTATTCTCGTTACCATTAACGTTCTTGATCTGATCTTCTTCATCAGAACCCATCTCCATGAAAAAAGATTGAACAAACAGAGAGAGACAGACCCAGAAACAAACGGCCGCAAGAACAATGAGAGAGGATACAACAACACAAACAAAAAAACGAAAATTAGGGCTTTCCACAAAACATATTAACCCTTTTCTCCCCCTTTAGATTACTAACTTATATTAACCCACAAATTATTGTGGGAAAAAACGTAAAAAAGATAAAAGAAGAATAATATATGAGAATGAACAATAATAATAGTAAAATCGATAAAGGGAAAACAACAAGGCTCTCGATTGCAACCTCCTTCATATCTTTTTTTCACTTGTTCTAATTTAAATCTTTGTTTCTTATATTTTAAAAAAAAATTAAAGGAAAAAAAAAAGGTCGAAACTTGAGGGATGATTCTACAGCGAATCGCGTGCCTATGTGTTTATGAAGCGATGCAATCTTTCCCTCACACTTTCCGTCTTTTTTCTTTAATAGTAATATTTTGGTTTAATTTAAATTTTAGTTTATCAAAAACTAACGATTAGTACAAGATACTCTCTCTTCAAGGCTTTTGGTCTTGTTTTTTTGTTTGTCTTTCAGATCCGCACGCAGGTTGCAAGACTTTTTTTTCTCATGTTTCTTTGTCGACCACGTGCGTACGAAATAGACATCTTGCCGTTTGTAGTCTTCAAGTACACAATCCCTGTCGTCTTTAAAAGTATAATTCAGTCACAAACCGGTTCAACATACACTTCCTAAACCCGGTTCTTTATGTTTGAGAAAAAAATATATATAAAGGCAAAATTAAAATTATAAGTATAAATATTTAAATTATTAATAAAAATTAATTAAATATAAAATCTTAATAACAGTAATTATGTAGAGTATATCAATTTTTAATATATATTAGGTTATTTGATTTTCATTATTTTATCTTTTTATATCTAAATTATTTTTAATAAAAAAATACTTAACTGTGAAATCACGTATATATATTTATGTATGATCTCCATGTTTTAATTTGACAGGTATTTTATTTATGTAGTTTGAGAAAAAAAAATATAAAGAAGAAAAAGAATATCAAATCAACATAAAAAAGAAATAATGTAAATTAGTATAATATCCAGGTCCCATGATGTTATTTTTATATTTACAAAAAAATGTATTTGTAAAGGTGACATATATGTAACAACCTGACGACCATTTAAGTAATTATATAAATTGTTAACCATTAAATTGCATGAAAAATGAAAAATAATGAACAAATATTAATCGAGAAAATGAAAAAAGTCGGAAATATATGATTTACGTTCAGTCCATTCTTTTCATAGAAAATAGAGAAGAAACTGTTTTTATATATTTTTTTCCAATCATGAAGAAATGAGAGGAATAAACTGGGATCGATAACTTTATAATGCGACAAAAAAAATCAACTTAAATGAAACAAAATCTGAGGAATGGAAAATTCACCATCAATTTTGTTTCCAAATTATGGTCACCAGTTAAAAGCAAAAGTTTTCTATAATACTTCTAGTTACGTGTAATATCTTTGTCGGTGTATCTATAACATTATTTTAGAAGTAAATTTGCTTAGTTGTCAACTTCTCCATGATTTTAGGTAAATTTGCTTAGTTGTCAACTTCTCCATGATTTTAGGTAATTTTGCTTATTTTCATGTTTTAATAATTTATTATATAATAAAAACGAATTTATGTTAAATAATATTATATTTTTAGAAAATATGTTAATTCTTTTGTATTAGATTGTTATCTTAAAAAAATATTTTTTCAATTATTATTTTAGAAGTAAAAATTTGATTAGTTGTCAACTTTTCCATGATTTTAGGTTATTTTGCTTATTTTCATGTTTTAATAAGTTATTATAAAATAAAAATAATTTAATTTAATAATATTATATTTTTAGAAAATATGTTAATTCTTTTGTATTAGATTTTTATCTTAAAAATATATTTTTCAATTATAAAATTTAAGTGAATTTCTAATTAATTTGTAACTTTATGTGATTTAGGTAATCTATACTATTATTTGTGAATGAATTTTTGCAACAAAGCTCTCACGTTGAAATTTAAAACGGTTAATATCGTTTATATCCTTAATGAATAATTAAAATTTTTAATATAGTTAAACATATATAAAAAACGAATTTCAATTATTTTAGATTTATATTTATCTAAAACTATTTTATATTGGGTTACATAGATTTTATTAACTTTGAAAAATAATTATATTAGTTAATATACTTGAAAAATAATTATATTAGTTAATATATAATTAAAATAATTATATTAGTTAATATATAATTAATTATAAATTAAAATCGAATTTTATTTATTTGATAATTATCCTTATTTTTTTTTATGTTATGTGATAAAGTCTTTAATAACCTTGAAAAATAATTATATCTGTTAACATATAGTTAATTCTAAATTAAAAAATGAATCTCATGAATTTGATAATTATGTTTATCTAACTTTTTTATATTGTGTTATAAATTCTTTATTAACGTTGAAAAAATAATTCTATTTGTTAATATATAGTTAAATATGAAAAATCAATTTGCAAAGAATTTATGTATAGATAATTTATATAAATTATTTTCATGTTTTAATAATTTATTATATAATAAAAACGAATTTATGTTAATAATATTATATTTTTAGAAAATATGTAAATTCTTTTGTATTAGATTGTTATCTTAAAAATATATTTTTCAATTATTATTTTAGAAGTAAAAATTTGATTAGTTGTCAACTTTTCCATGATTTTAGGTTATTTTGCTGATTTCATGTTTTAATAAGTTATTATAAAATAAAATAAAAAGAATTGATGTTAATAATATTAAATTTTTAGAAAATATGTTAATTCTTTTGTATTAGATTATTATCTTAAAAATATATTTTTCAATTATAAAATTTAAGTGAATTTCTAATTAATTTGCAACTTTATGTGATTTAGGTAATCTATACTATTATTTGTGAATGAATTTTTGCAACAAAACTCTCACGTTGAAAGTTAAAACGGTTAATATCGTTTATACCCTTAATGAATAATTAAAATTTTTAATATAGTTAAACATATATAAAAAACGAATTTCAATGATTTTAGATTTATATTTATCTAAAACTATTTTATATTGGGTTACAGAGATTTTATTAACCTTGAAAAATAATTATATTAGTTAATATACTTGAAAAATAATTATATTAGTTAATATAATTAATTATAAATTAAAATCGAATTTCATTTATTTGATAATTATCCTTATTTTAATTTTTTTATATTATGTGATAAAGTCTTTATCAACCTTGAAAAATAATTATATTTGTTAACATATAATTAATTCTAAATTAAAAAATGAATCTCATGAATTTGATAATTATCTTTATCTAACTTTTTTATATTGTGTTATAAAGTCTTTATAAAGTCTCTATTTGTTAATATATAGTTAAATATGAAAAATCAATTTGCAAAGAATTTATGTATAGATAATTTATATTGTGTTATCCAAAACATTATTAAAGATAATTTTTTATACTTTTTTGTTATGTCTAAAATGATATTAATTTATTACTAAATGTTTTAAGTTTATGAGTATTTTCAAATATAAGTTGTGTAATGAAAATTATTTATATGATGATGAAAAAATTTATAAATAAAATGAATTTGTTTAGTTTATTATTAAATATTTTGAGTCTATGAACAATAATTTATTATAATTTACATAACTTGATTACATATTTATTTATAGATATTAATAAAATTATTAAGCCCGCAAATGCGGGCAAAACACCTAGTTATATATTAATTATTATATCATGCCGTACATATGTTAAAACCCTAAATAGAAACGATTCTAGTAAAAAGGGGAATATAACTAAAAGACATAAATGAAGGTTTTCAAGCAGAAAGTATTGTTGAGGAATCAGCCATGGAAGAACAAGAAGAGAAGAAAACGCGAGAGAGCCAAAGATATTAGATCACAACCAAACCATATTCCTCTTGATCCAACCTTGGAGATTCTCTCAAGACTTCCTGTGAAGGGTCCAACAAGACTTCTCTTTTCCTGAAAAACAGAACCCTGAAGGGTCTTATTCTCCAGTGTACAGTTATCATATGAAAAACTCTTATTATGATATCTATCAGCAATCGGAGAGCTCGTCTTCTTGGTGATGATCAAGATATCATAGTGAGATTTGATGTCAAATCTGAAAGCTTCATGAGTCCTATAAATTATCCAAAATACTCTCTTTTTCGATGGTGGTCACATGATATGATACCTTATGAGGGAAAACTAGCCTTACTTGCTCATAACTTTCCCTGTGGTAGTGGTGAATTATAGATTTTGAAAGATGCAATTAATTGGACACGAATGGACGCGTCAATGCTTGCCTCTCAGGTACCTTTTAAGAGTGAGTGGAGGATTTATAAGCAATTCAAGGGTATTACTGATGCTGGTGAGCTTATTTTTGCACCAACAAGTTTTGTTGACTCGTTTTATATTCTATATTTCGATCCAAGGAGAAACAGCATTAGAGAAGCCTTCTTTGAAGGATTTATGGGTGATGAATTTAGACGCAGTGATGATGGAGTTCCTAAGGACCGAACAAACTGTTTGGGTGTTTTCGCAAATCACATGGAAAGTCTCGTGTCTTTGTAATGCAGCGCCTTCTTTTGCTCAATGCTATTCAATTTTTTTTTTTTAAATTTCCCTTTCAATAAATTTTAGTTATTCTTATGAAACTATATAATTTGCTTGTCTTTTTACCTTTGTTGTGACTTTATTTGATCATTCCTTCATTTGATGTGCGTTTACTATTTACATTTCTTTTGCTAGAACTATTGCAAACAGAAGCCAATAAACACTTGTTCAACTTAGAAAGCTGTAGCTTTAAGCCTTTTACTTTACCATCAGCATCTTTGACGTATCCTCTAAAACATGTTGTCAAAGCAGCCCATAGCCGAAGCAAAAGTATCCCCAGCTTTGGCAGAATATAATTTTGGAACGATATATATAGTGTATTCACGAAACTCTTCCTTTCTTTTGGCATTGTTGGACTAATACGGATCTCAATGAACGAGAAATATAAGCCTCTTATACATAACTTAAGAATCATTTTATTGTGTGGAACCATTGAAGCAATTATGAAGTACCTTATTCTTGAATCAATATTCTAATACAAAAACGTAATAAGAAATAGAACAAGAGAAAAATCTAAGTAATGCATAGACATGAAGTAAATGAGTCACCAAAAAAGGTAACACTGAAGAATATCAAGGTACAAATATATGTTTTCAGAAAAGATCACAAAGAAAAGAGACTCTCGATGTGATTAAGGAAAATTTCCATAGTGAACGAGTGGGTTTTATGAAGTCCACAACTGCGTCTAAACTCATCCATATTTTTTTCAAAAAGGACTTCTCTAGTACTGTTTCTCCTCGGATCAAAATATAAAATAAAAAACGCGTCATGGAAAACATACGGAGCAAAAATAAACTCACCAGCATCTGTAGTACCCCTGAAACGTAAAGAGTCTCTCCATACCCTCTCACTTGGTAAATGATTAACAAATCGTTCACGTGTCCATTCATGTCCATGTGCATCTTTCAAACTATAGAGTGTAACACCATCATAATCACGAGTAACTAAGGCTAGGCTTCCCTCATAACGTGTCATATGAAGCTTACGAGAGCGAACCTCCGGAAATTTTATAATATTGAAGTTTTCAGATTTGACATCAAAGCTCATTATGATATCATGACCATAACCACGAAGACGAGCTCTATAATACAGAATCCCATTGAAGCATCGCCCATATCCTTCAGCTAGACAATGGCTAGGGCAGCGTCCTTTGGGTATTGTTCTCCATGATTCTCGAGCTCCCAATGTAATAACCCGTGGCTGATCCGAGTGGTTTTTAGATAATACACAAAGTACTTTGTGTTTACTCTCCAATGGATCATATCCTAAATAAGACGACCAACCTTTTCGATTCGACCTGTGTGTACCGGGGTGTGGTAAGGCTAAAAACCATCCCAAGGTTGGGTTCCAAATTCTTAACCCGGGTAATAAAATCAGTCCCTGGACGCTCTCGGATAGTGGAAAGTCACAATCTGTGTTTGTTATTTGATAACTGTAGAATGGAGAACAAGTCGACCCGTCAGGAATATGGCGTTGAGGAAACGAGAAAACATATTTTCCCAAACCTGACGATAAGGTCACCAAAAGAGTGGGTGACCGTGAAGTGGACCGAGACGTGAAGGAGTTGATAAAACTCGGAAGTGTGATAAAAGAAGACCACAGCTTAGAGACACATTGATATCTCATAATTGATTTCCAAGGAAGTCTTGAGAGTATCTCCAAGGTTAGATCAATAGGAATATGGTTTGGTTGTGATCTATCATCATCTTTGGATCTCTCTTGTCTTCTTCTCTTCTTTTTCTTCAATGGCTGATTGCTCAACAATAATTTCTTCTCAAAAATCCTCATTCTTTCTCCCAGTTATATTCTCCCTTGGACTAGGATCGTTTCTATTTAGGGTTCAATATATATAAACACCGCACATATTATATGGTAACATGAACGACACGATATGTAATTTACCGGCCAAAATATTACTAATTTATATATAAATATTTAAAAATTAAAGTTCTTATATGTAGCTTTTTCACGTTTACAAATATTTTTGAAGTAAATTTTACATATCATTTATTAACTTCCATTTTTTAATTTTTTTTCTTTCTGAAAAAATTACAATTTTCTTGTTATATATTTTTCTCAAACGACATAAAGAAAATATTTACAAAACTAAAAATAGAGATGATATATATAAATTTGATTTTACAAAAAATTAAAACTTCGTCAAAAATATATATACGGAATCAAATTACATAATATATAATAGAAAATTTTATAACCAAGATTTATAAAATACATTAGAAATTAAAACAAAATTTTCAATATAATTAACACTCAGTCAAATATAAAATAGAATTAAACTATATATAAGGAAGCAAATCTTAAATTTTGATTTAATATGTTATTAAAAGGTAAATTACAATTATATAATAATATAGTTTAGAATTTTTTTGAACACATGTCATAATTTTGAATTTTTATTGTCATATGTCCCAATCATGTTAACTAGTAATTATCAAGTTTTATAACCAAGATTTATAAAATACATAAGAAATTAAAATTAATTTTGCAATATAATTAACACTCAGTCAAAAATAAAAGAGAATTAAACTATTTATAAGGAAGCAAATCTTAACTTTTGGTTTAATATGTTGTTAAAAGGTAAATTAAAATTATATAATAATATAGTTTAGAATTTTTTTGAACACATGTCATACTTTTGAGTTTTATTGTCATATGTCCTAGTCATGCTAATTAATTAGTAATTATCAACTTTTATAACCAAGCTTTATATAATACGAAATACAATGTATAATAATGAGATATCTAGCTGTCTATGTTATTGTAAGATAGATATTAAGTGTATATATATATGGAACCCTGAAGGGAGTTTTTCCTGGAAGAAAATACAGTATGATGGTTTTCAAGAAGAAAGTATTGTTGAGGAATCGGCCATGGATGATAAACAAGAGAAGAAGACAAGCAGAGAGATCCAAAGATGATAATAGATCAGAACTACACCATATTCCTCTTGATCTAACTTTAGAGATACTCTCAAGACTTCCTCCAAAATCGATCTTGAGATATCGATGTGTCTCCAAACTGTGGTCTTCTTTTGTCACACTTCCAAGCTTTATCAAATTATTCTCGACTCAGTCCGCTGCACGGTCACCGCGTCTCCTGCTAACCTTTTTATCAGATGGTAAGCAATTAGTTGTCTCGTTTCCTCAAAACCCGAACCCTGACGGTTCTTATTCTCCGGTTTGTCAAATGAAAGCCTTCTCTTCTGCTCACTCTCGGCAATCAAAGAGCGTCCATGGTTTGTTTTTATTAAGCGGATTCCGCATTTGGAACCCAACCTTGCGTCGGGTATTCATCTTACCACGTCCCAAAGAGCACATCCCCATCTCGCTTTTTAGGTTTGAGTCTTATTTAGGTTATGATCCAATGGAGGGTAAACACAAAGTACTTTGCTTATATTATGGAAGTATGTATGTGCAGCCTCTGATTCTTACATTGGGAGGTCAAGAATCATGGAGAATAATAACCAACGGACGTTGCCCTATGCATTACCCAGCTGGAGGAGGAGGAGGTTGGGGATGCTTCAACGGAGTTCTATATTTTCAAGCCAAAGTTGATGGTCAACGTATAATAATGAGCTTTGATGTCAAATCTGAAAGCTTCAGTACCATAAAATATCCAGAGTATTCTCATTTTCGATGGTCGCCTTATATGATACCTTATGAGGGAAGGATAGCCTTTGTTACTGATACATTTGCCCATGGTACCGATGTTGAATTATATATTTTGAAAGATGCAAATGGACACGAATGGACGCATCAACACTTGCCTCATGTACCTTGCCAGAGCGAATGGAGGAGCAGTATGCAATTCACGGGTATTACTGATGCTGGTGAGCTTGTTTTTGCACCAAGAAGTTTTCTTGACTCGTTTTATATGATATATTTCGATCCGAAGAGAAACAGCACTAGAGAAGCCTTCTTTGAAGGATTTAGGGGTGGTGAAGCTGGACGCACAGAGTATGAACTATACTGTAGTGCTATTGTTTGCTTAAATCACATCGAGAGTGTCTTTTCTTTGTAACTAGGTGATTTTCCCGTGCTCATGCACGGGTATAAATATTCATAAAAGTAAAATTTTATAATAATTGACTGATATTTAATTTTAGTTTTGAATAAACATATGCATAATTTATATTAATAAATATTATATTATTTTAATTATACATAAGACTTTTGGATATATTATTGTATGTTTAATTAATTTTTGGATCAATAGTCGATTTGATTATCAATTTGGTATATTGGATAATATCTATTTTCGAATTCAGCTATAATAAAACTTTGATTAATTTTCTTATTTTCATTTCGGTTGGTTATTGTCTTAGATATGTATTTATTTTTAGATATGTAAATATATTATAGTTAAATTATGTATAACTTAATATATATTATGCTTAAATTGAAATAAATAATAAGCTGAAGTGTTTGATTCAAAATTAAATAAATGAATATAATGATAATATTTTGAAGTCTCATGCATATATATAAATTCTACAAAAGAATTAAATTGTAATTNTTGTCTTAGATATGTATTTATTTTTAGATATGTAAATATATTATAGTTAAATTATGTATAACTTAATATATATTATGCTTAAATTGAAATAAATAATAAGCTGAAGTGTTTGATTCAAAATTAAATAAATGAATATAATGATAATATTTTGAAGTCTCATGCATATATATAAATTCTACAAAAGAATTAAATTGTAATTAGTTAATATTTTCTTTTTCTTTTTAATATGATTTGAGTCAACCTCTACTTTATATGTATAAAATTAAATAGATTATTATTATTATTATTATTATTATAATAATAATAATAATTATTATTATAAAATTATATGTTCTTATTGTAGTTAGATGTTTAATTTTGTATATAAATTAGATTAGTCGAGTCATTCATTTTGTGAGTATATTGAATTAAATATATTTTTAAATTTAAAGTTGAAGTATAATTACTTTTAATTTTAGTTAAGTCAAATCAAATTAGTTTTATTTATCGCTTAAATATACATGTATTTTTATAATATTTATTTACTCTTTATTTTAGTTAAGTCAAATCAATTTTTTTTTATTTATCCCTTAAATATACATGTATTTTCATAATATTTATCAAATTATGTGTTGACTTCTAAAAATATTAGAATATAAAGTGTAACTGATAAATTTTTGAATGTTCATGAACATATATAATTTATTATTTTAAAAATATATTTTATGTTATTTAAAAATATATATTAATGGAGATATTATTATTTTGTGAACTTTCCTTTTTAATAAAGTCTTATTATATACATATATTTTCGTTTTTAAATTTGTTTTAAAAATTTAGAAATATTTCCTTTTTATTATATATGTTATTTGGAAAAAGTTAAAAAGGAAACTAAATAAAAAATAATAATCTTAAAATCTACCAATCCATTAAGGGTATCTATGTAATCAACCATCGTGAGAGTTAACGTGAGCGCGACACATAAGAAAGTGACTTCTCAAATAATATTATAGAGATACAGCGCCTTCATTAGCTCAACGCTCTTTAATGTTTTTTGTTTTCCCTTTTAGTGAAATTTTATTTTTATGACAAACCCTTTCAACGAAATTATTGCTTGTATATAAATATATAATACATGATGGCGTCTAAATCTCTTAGAAACAATAGCATGACTTGTTTGTTGATGATATGTAGAAGAGAATGTTGAACTTCTATCTGCTTGACCTTCATCCTCATGGCCACCTCCTTCTCGACTTGTCTCTCTGTTTTTGTAAAGTAAAATTAATAAAAATTATCTTTTATTTACTTTGAGAAAAATGATAACTTTTTAACTTAAAACCAAATTAATAAATGGTTATAATATTTTTTTATTATGAATTTCGTATTAATAAAGAATTATGTATATAATAGTAATCTTATTCTACTATAATAGAAGTCATGATGCATTTCATGTATGATTTTTTTATTTGGACTATTAATAGAAAACTAGGTGTTTTGCCCGCACATGCGAGCTTGATTATCTTGAAATCAATTTAAAAATATTTAAAATAAATGATTATTTGCATCCAAAACATTTGACCTAAAACATTAAATATTTTTACATGATAAAGTTATTCTCGTATTAGAAAAAAAAACTTTTTTTTCCTTCAAAACTTTGAAAAATCTAAAGTCTATTTCATTTCTTTTTAATTGATAAAAATATAAATATCTATCTTTCAATTTAAAAAATTGAATCGATAAATATACATTCAAAAATTGAAATTACAGAAAGAATAATATTAGTTTGAATAATAATACAATATATTTAAATTTATTTTTGTCAAACACGTATTTTTTTCTTTTTATTTTATTATTATTAATGTATGTTTAAGATTTAATAATATATTAAAATTAATCATTATATTATATTATTACATTCTTTTAATTTGAAATTAATTACATATTATGCTTTTTCAATTTTCTTTTTATTTTCAAGTATATACAATTAAAAATTTTACTTTATGAATATTTATTTATGTGTTAGTTTGGATAATAATACAATATATTTAAATTTATTTTTGTCAAACTCGTATTTTTTTTTCTTTTTAATGATTTTTATTTTATTATTATTAATGCATATTTAAGATTTAATTATATAAAAAAATAATCATTATATTATATTATATTTTTACATTCTTTTAATTTGAAAATGATTACGTATTATATTTTTTTCAATTTTATTTTTTCGATTATATACAATTAAAAATATAATTACGTTATATTTTTTCAATTTTGTTTTTTCAATTATATACAATTAATAATTTTAATTTATGAATATTTATTTATGTATTTTCTGTTTTTGAATTTTTTTATTAAAATATATTTTCCGGATAACAACACAATATATATAGGAATTATCTCTTTTTATTTTTAAATATATATTTAGATTATGGATAATTTTTATCATTATTATTGATTTAAATGATTTATCTAATCAATTAAAGTTTAAATTCGTTTTTATTTTTGACTCATTTATATATTATTTTCATTAAGGGTATAAACGATATTAACCACTCCAACTTTTAACGTGAGAGCTCCATTGCGAAAAATCACTTCGCAAATAATAGTATAGATTTTACTGAATGTATTCATTAAAGTTAGTAATAAAATATTTGTAACCACCTTAATCATAATATCTTTTGATATATCTTCATTTTAAATATAAATATATATTAAAATTACAAAAAATCTGTTGAAATATATTTTAATAAGATTTTAACTTTTAAAATTTAATGTATATATTACACTAATTTTGAATAGCAATGACTATAATTATAAATTAATATATATTTAGTTATCTTTTATAAAATGAAAAAATAAAAATTCTATCCTTTCTACTTATCCTTTATAAAATCACAATATATCATATTAAAAGAAAACTATTATAGTGAAATACATTTAGTAAAACTATACTAAATGGATAAACTAATTTATTTATTTCATAAATAGAAAATATTAATGTTAAAAATATAATAATACATTGGTAGAATGGGATGGCATTAATATAATACATGCATAAAATTAACATATAAACCGAACATGAGTGTACGAATGTTTTCCCAAATCACATGGAGAGTATCGGCTGTTTGTAATGCAGCGCCTTCATTCGCTCAGTGCTCTTCAATGTTTTGTTTTCAGTGACGTTTAATGTTTTCTTATGAAACTATATGTTTCGCTTATGTCTTTTTCACTTTTGTTGTGATTTTTGTTTGATTGTTCTTCAGTTGATGTGCCTTTAGAACTGTTGCATGTAATAGATGCTACCGACTAAAGCTCTTAGAAACAATGGCATGACTTGTTTGTTGATGATATTTAACTAACTCTCCAATCTTGGTTCAAGCATCTTAAAATATTTTGAAGATGATCCACACTGGATTCAATGTTATGTGGCTAAGGAAGAAACATGTGTTTAAAGAGAAACAAACATAAGACAATCATCAACCACAACCCTCTCTGTAATTAACAAGTTCAAGTAGCCTCATCTTACTTTATGAGTGAAAATCTAACATATCTTCCTTCAAAGTTCGGTTGGTTGCTCTCAACATGGATGAGACCTGGGCATCAACAGAACTGTTCCATCACATACTCATTTTAGTTCTCAAGCTAGGAATCACCATCACTGATGTAATGTCCTTGAAATAAGTAGTGCATGAAGATTGTGAAGTCTCTAATCTATCTTTTCTGCCCATGATAACTACATAACTACTGGAAGTTGGAGCTTCATCCACGATACGATATGTGACGGAACAAATGAAGCCGCTCATTTCGCCACAGAGATTACAGTTGCAACATCATCGATCATGGTTGGAGTCAATCTCGTCACCCTCTAGTTGCATCACTTATTTTATATTCTTTGTGGTGTATTTTAATGTTCAGTTTTGCTAAAATTGGATGTAGGGAGAAAGTTAAATGGAAGTTTTTTTTTTTAGTTAAATGGAAGTTAGTCGTTAGGAGACTTTGAAAGATCTAATCAAATAAGAAATTGATATTTTTGTATGTATTCTTATTGTAAAATATTCATTTCCTATTATATATAATTAATATTTTTAATCTCTTTTTCCAGCTCGGTTTATTATATAACGTGCAGCCTACTGTATTGTATTATATTATATACTAGTGTGATCTATCCGTACTGCGTACGGGAAAAAGAGAAGGATTAATTTATTATGTTACGACAGTGTGATTTTTAGCAAAAAATATTTACCGGTTCATGCTAATACTCAATGTATTTATATTTGTAGACAACAAATAAAATACTTAAGTTTTATTAGAATAATAGTAACATTCTCCTTTTTTTTGTAGACGAACAAAGTGATTAATTATCTTCTAAATTTCAGTTAGATTTTCAATTCACTTTACTTGGTTGCAAGGTTTGTGTTAGCTTTTCTTATGTTTCTCCTACAACATTTAGAGTTTTGGTTCCTTTGATCATTATGCTTAAATATACATAAACTGAATGTAAATAGTTTTTACTCTGAAATATTCTTTTTGTTTGGGATGCTAATATTTTTGCAAAATTTCAATTTCATCATAGCACTGAATGTAAAATATCAATTATGAATCTTATTTTTAAGATATTATCTTTTTTATCTTTGGCAGTTAATGAAGAAAAAACAAATATCAATCCAAGAGAAACAGTACAAAATAGGATACTTCCTTATGATAAAAAAAAATAGTAAAATATGATATTTATATTTGTAATTCCTTTTTGTTGATAGTCTTTTTGGGTGGTGTTAGATTCTCTGCTCTTTTCACATCTTTGAAATGCATATAAGTTAGTGGTTATACGTTAGTTTTGGGATACATTTTTAAGCATGCAAAGCTTTCAAAATAAGATGAAGATTTTCGAGGAGTAACAATGTGAGACAGAGAAAAACTTTGTTACATCCATTTGGGTTTCACCGTCTCGGATTTTTTAGGAAAATAAGTATAGCCTTGAGATTTTTTTTTTAAGTATAACCTTGAGTTTTTCGAAGAAAAATCTTGTACGTAGGTGAGATTTGATAAATAAAGGCCATGGTAGAAGTAGAGAAAGATTGAAATCCAAAGATACTAATCAGATACAAAATAAAAAATATAGAATATGAATACCAATCTGTCTCGCGAAGAAGCTTGCATGTCTCCATCGGATCTGTTGAGTAGAGAAAGAGAGAAAATCTGTTTTTTTTAGCAAGATACAGTTATATATAAACTAATATAGGTAGTTATTTAGAAATTGTTGGTGAATGGTGATCGTGGGAATTGGGAAAGAGGAACTGTGCCGAAGAAAATATTTTAATTTTGTCAAATAAACATTTAACCTTTTTAGTTTTCATTTTTCATTTGTTTTTTATCTAAAATTATTTTTATTTCTTAATTCATGTGTCAAATTCTATTTCGCTAGGCGACTTGCGCTTTAGTATATAAAGTATATGGAACCCTAAATATAACCAATACTAGTCGAAAGGGGGAGTATTACTGGAAGAAAGAATGAGGGTTTTCAAGAAGAAAGTATTGTTGAGGAATCGGCCATGGATGATAAACAAGAGAAGAAGACGAATGAGATCTTGCAGAGATGATATATGTCAGGTAGACAATATTCCTCTTGATCTAACCTTGGAGATACTCTCAAGGCTTCCTCCAAAATCGATCATGAGACTTCGATGTGTCTCGAAGCAGTGGTATTCTATTACCACTCTTCCTAGTTTTATCAACTCGTTCACGTCTCGATCACCTACTCTTATGGTGACCTTGTCATCAGAATCGGAAAAATATGTATTATTCTTTCCTACACACCAGATTTCTGACGGGTCCTTTTATTCTCCATTATATAGTTATGAAATAACAAACTTAAATTGGAAAGGTTTTCGATCCGCGAGCATCCAGGGATTGATTTTAACATCCGTATTCAAGATTTGGAACCCAACCCTGAGACGGTTTTTAGCCTTACCACATCCTCCTGGTAAACACAGCTCGAGTCGAGGTTGGAAGTCTTATTTAGGTTGGTCGTCTTATTTAGGATATGATCCATTGGAGAGTAAACACAAAGTACTTTGTGTATTATCTAAAAACCACTCGGATCAGCCTCGGGTTCTTACATTGGGAGGTCAAGAATCATGGAGAATAATACCCAAAGGGCGTTGCCCTGTGCATCGCCCAACTAGAGGATACGGGCGATGCTTCAATGGGATTCTGTATTATAGAGCTCGTCTTCTTGGTGAGGGTAATGATATCATAATGAGCTTTGATGTCAAATCTGAATACTTCAATATTATAAAATATCCGGAGGGTCGTTCTCGTCAGTTTCATATGATGCCTTATGAGAAAAGGGTAGCCTTAGTTACTAATCGTTGTAATGTTGTTAACCTTTATATTCTGAAAGATGCACATGGACACGAATGGACACGCATTGATCTTAATGTACCATGTGAGAGCAACTTGAGGCATTCTTTACATTTCAAGGGTATTACTGATGCTGGTGAGCTTATTTTTGCACCGTATAGTTTCGGTGAAGTGGGTTATATTCTTTGTTTCGATCCGAGGAAAAACAGTACTAGAAAATTTCTTTTTGAAAGAAATTTGGATGACTTTAGACGCCGTTGTGGACTTGATAACAAACATACGTTCGTCATGCAAGTATTCCCAAATCACATCGAGAGTCTCTTTTCTTTGTAGAGCACCACCACCTTCGGTTGCTCAATGCTCCTTTAGTGATTCTTTTATGTTTTTGTATTTTTATGAGAACACATATTCCCAAATCACATCGAGATTCTCTCGAAAAAATCTCCTCGGAATCACAGTATTCGTCGGAATATTCCGAGAACATTCCGATGGACAAAATTCCGAGGACATTCCGAGGAAGTTTTCGATGGAATCATTGGTCGGAATTCTCACGGAAATTTCCGAGGAAAGAAATTACTCGGAATTTTCCCATGAATCATTCCGTCGGAATATTCCGAGGACTTTTAACCCTCGGAAAATTTCGAGGAAATTTGTTCCTCGGAATAATCCGAGGAATTGTATTCCTGGAAATATACCTAGGAAATTCCGAGGAATGGTATCCCTCAGAATATTCCGAGGAATATCATTCCTCGGAATAGTCGTAATATTATATTTTTAAAAATAATATAACTTTTTTTAAAAAAAAATTAAAATTCGAAAATAAAATTAAAATTTTTTAAATTGAAAATTGAAATTCAAATAAAATACATAATATAGATAATGATAAAAAGTAATATTCAAAACATAAACAAAAAATAAAATTCAAAACAGAAACAAGAAATAAAAAGAACTACTCCTCGTCGTCGTCGTCGTCGAAGTTATGGTTTGGGAATTGCTTCAAGAACACCTCCATTATCCTCTCATTCTGCCTCCTTTCTTTGTTACTAGCAGCCTCTTGAGCCGCCATCTTCACCTCCAACATAGCGATGCGGTCATCCTTATCCTTCAGTTGATCTATCAGCATAGGATCAACTGGCACCTGGATGTAGAAGGAATCGGCTTGGATCGACGACCCAAACCGACTATACGTCCCTTCTTCTTTGGAATCGCCTGAAAAAGAAAATTGAAAATTATAATCATAGAAAAAAGATTATAAATCAAATAAATGAATTGAATATTTAGAAAATATCTTACCGATACAAGAAGCTCGTCGATTCGAACTTTGGAGAGGGCAGTCGATGCAGTGGATGTGGAGTCGAGATCGGCCTGGATCACCCGAGTCATCATCATCACCACCATATGAATCTGAATCTGGATCTTGGTGAAACTCTCCAATCTCTGGTTCATCTTCGACGTGAACGACGGCTTCGTCTCCAAAATCGGTAAAATTGATAACAAGATCAACTGCAGCTACATCTCCTGCTGCACTTAAGTTGCCGGATGTGTTTGGTTGGAGTGGGTCTTCCAGCTCAAAACTTCCCTGAACTCGGCCTCTCGGGTTGAGTGATGTAACAGTGACCCATGGATCATCTCTGTTCGTAACCTGGGGGTACTTGATATAACAAACCTGTAACATTTTAAATTTGTTAATTAATGAAGATGAAGCAAATATTGAAAATAATTGACATCTATATTTTTAACTACCTGATCGGCCATAGAAGCAAGAATGAAAGAATCGTAATATGGCAGCTTTCGCCTCGAATGTACTGATGTAACACCAAATGCATCTGTTCTAACACCTCGATCCGGAGTGTTGTCGTACCAGTCACAATAGAAAACAGTGCACCGCAATCCAACCATGCCCGGATACATGATTTCCAAAATCTCGCTTATGTTTCCGTAGTATACATCATCTCCAGATGCAGAGCAAACACCAGCATCATAAGTCGTACTCGAAAGTCTCCTTTTAGAAGTTGTGAATGCATATCCCCAAGAAGCAAATCTCGGATATGACTTCACCACATACTTTGGGCCCCACACCATCTCGCGTAGCCAATCGTCAAATGTTTCACCTCTGGCCATACCATCAGACACCTATTAATAAAACATATGTTTTATCTCTCATATTGGTATAAAAATGTGGTAAATAGTATAAAAATTTGTTTAAAGCACTCACATAAGTAAGCATCCATCGAGCAAATTCTCTCTGCTTCAGTGCTTCTAGTTCCTGTTCTGTGGCGTATCTATTTTCGAACCGCTTTTCCGCCATGAAAATCCTGTACATATGATGACAATATTAAAATTTTAACTTGTTAAAATAAATATTTTTGAGCTAAATTTTTTACCTCTCATATTGAAGAACATCTTCGCAGTTAGTGAGCAAATATGTTTGCAATTGACTGTGCTCCTCCTCAGTAAGTCGACGGTTCTTTGCTTTTCCGCTGAGTCGTCCAACATCTGTGAAGATGTCTGGAACCGTAACATAATATGTTGCCCTTTCGCCTCTATCGTCATGCCGAGCGGGTTTCTGGTTTTCGTCTGCACTTCTCCTGGAAAGTAGTGCTCCGCAAAGTTTGAAGTTTCTGCTCTGATAAACTGTGCCACTATAGAACCTTCCACCCTACTTAAATTTTTCACCATCTTCTTCAGACGAAACATATACCGCTCATACAGATACATCCATCTATACTGCACAGGACCACCAAGTTCCAGTTCTCTTGGAAAGTGAATAACAAGATGCTCCATAACATAAAAAAAAGAAGGAGGAAATATCTTCTCAAGGTTGCACTTGATCACGGCTATGTTAGTCTTCAAGTTTTCAATACATTCAAGAGTCACTGATCTCGTGCATAAATCGCGTAAGAAAGCACTTATCCCTGCAACTGCTTCATAAACATTCATTGGTAATAGTTCCTTGAAGGCAAACGGAAGGAGGCGCTGCATCATTACATGGCAATCGTGACTCTTCAAGCCGGTAAACTTTCCTTCGTTTCTGTCGACACAGTTACGCAAATTAGATGCGTAACCGTCTGGAAATTCCACATCCTTTGAAATCCAATCAAAGAACGCATCTTTGGCCACTGCATCAAGTCGGTATATGGGAAAAGGAGCCCTGCCATTCTCATCAACATGAAGTTCTTCACGAGCACATATATCGACTAAATCCAGTCTTGACTTCAAATTATCCTTCATTTTACCTTGAACGTTAAGGATCGTGTTCATCAGGTTGTCGAAAAAGTTCTTCTCAATATGCATGACATCTAAATTATGC
>CAKOAT010208487.1:422814-462281 GCA_932364175.1 Eruca vesicaria subsp. sativa
TGGAAGTTTTCTTTACACGAAACATCGTACGTTTCAGCACCTTGACCCCATAGCTGTTGCAACTCATATATTAGTGGCTGTAGAAACACATCAAGTGATCTCCTAGGATGCTCTGGCCCGGGAACGAGAATGGAGAGAAACAAAAACTCTCGACGCAAGCACAAGTTTGGCGGTAAGTTGTATGGTGTGAGAATGACTGACCATAGAGAATACTGTCTCTCATGCTTCCCAAATGGGCTGAAACCGTCCGTACATAATCCAAGGTAGACATTTCTTCTCTCATACGCAAATTCTGGATAGGTCGACTGGAAATGCTTCCAAGCTTTTGCATCTGAAGGATGTCTAATCTCACCATCCGTTGAATGCTCCGCATACCATCTCATTGGTTACGCTGTGCGTTCAGACTGATACAACCTCTGCAACCTTTCCGTCAAAGGCAAATACCACATCCTTTTATATGGCACTGGAACTCTTCCACTCGTATCTTTATAACGAGCCTTCCCACAAAACTTGCATGTATCCAGCTGCTCATCCGCCCTCCAATAAATCATGCAGTTATCCCTGCATACATCTATTACCTGATACGATAAATCAAGACCAGCTACCAATTTCTGAACCTCGTAGTATGAACCAGGGGCAACATTATCCTCAGGTAAAACACCTTTTACAAAATCAGCAATCGCATCCACACAGTTTTCAGCCAAATTATAATCGGATTTAATGCTCATCAGTCTTGTTGCAGATGATAAAGCTGAATGACCATCTCTGCAACCTTCGTACAAAGGTTGCTTTCCAGCATCCAACATATCATAAAATCTCCTAGCTTCTGCATTGGGTAAGTCTTCCCCTTTTAAATGATCATTTACCATCTGCTCAGTACCTACACCATAATCTACGCCCCGTTCTAATTGGTTCTTCTAATCTAACCGCAGGCTGAGGTTCGCTAGTACTACCATTTTCATAACCAGTTTCCCCATGATGATACCAAACTTTGTAACTCCGTGTAAACCCTCGAATATATAGATGAGTCCAAACATCTAGCTGTTTAATAACCTTCCTATTTTTACAAGTAGAGCAAGGACATCTTAACATACCCGTTTCAGCTTCCGGTTGGTTGAGAGCTTTCCCCATGAATTCCTTTAGACCACTTTCGAATTCTGGCGTAAGCAATCTCGTGTTTGGATCCATATGAGGTCGATCGATCCACGAACGATGATAATTATAAGAAGACATGTTTTTTCAATCAGATTCGTGTGTGCAAAATAGAATGAGAGAGGATGAAGATATGGAGTGAATGAACAGGATGAAGGGTGCTTGTATTTATAGATGAAATCTGCCGACGATACCACGAAATTCCTAGGAAATTCCGAGGCACTAGCCGTTGCCGTCGTAATTTCCTCGGAATTTTTGAAATACCACAACGGCTAACTAACGGCAATATTTTCTCATCGGATTTTCCTCGGTTTATTTCGAGGGACTTTTTTCCCTCGAAATTTCATCGGAAAATTTCGAGGGAAATTGTGTTACTCGGAATTTCCTAGGTATATTCCGAGGAAATTCCTAGGAAACACATAAATTGTGTTTCCTAGGAATTTCCTCGGAATATCATCGGAATATTCCGAGGAACCAACGTTCCCTCGGAAAGTCCCTCAATATCGCTCTGTTTTCTTGTAGTGTTAATGTATTTTGAAAAACAAAATACAAAGAAAAAATCTTCTCCAACCACTGAGATCTGTAGTATCGTCTCCAACCATTGAGATCACGTCCTCGGATCTAAATCATATGTACATATTTTCATTCGATAGATATTTTCCTTAATGGATTTGAGAAGAAAAAAAACAAAAAGACAATTAAATCATAAAATTTAACTAAAGACTAGATTTTGACCCGCGCAACCGCGCGGGAATTTTTTTCAAATTGAATTGAGAGAGTTGTAAACTATGTCAGTAGGGGTTTGTATGGTAAAACAATCAAATTGATGTCTTAGATAAGTAACTCGTAAGTTGATAATTCTATACAAAGCATAATTTTTTCTAGTGTTTTTGTTTGTAGAATATATTCACTTTATTTTTAATATATGACGTTTTAGAGAATTATTTTCACTTCAAATTAGATGACATTTTCAATTTTTAATGCAAGTTTATTCATTTTTTCTTTTATATAACTATTTGTATTCTCCCGTTAACGTTTTTATTTGTTGATTTATGATTATGTGAATAGTTAATGATGTTTTTGGTTAAATAAAATAGAAAATTATTTTTTTTTTCTTTAATTTGTGTGAACAAATCAAATTTCAAAGTAAGAAAAATAAAAATAGTGTAATTTAGTTAATTATATATATTAGTACGTCTATATTTGTAAATACATTTGTTTAGAGAAAAAAATATGTTCCATTTTCTCTATTATATATAGATTATAATTTATTTATATGTCAAATTATTTTTAATTTAGATTTAACGTTTGAACATCAATCTAGAAAATGGGTTTAAATATATATTATGAAATATGATTAACTTAGTTGTATGATTATAAGCGGATTCCATTATATGTTTTAGAATAGTATTAATTTGATAAAAAATGTTAATAATATTAAAGAACAATCCATATTGTGATATTATTTTTACATCATCAAAATAATTACATAAATCATATGTTATGGTTGCATAACATAATATTAAAAATAATATGCATAAACATATGTATATATAATCATATATTATGATTACATAACATATTTTTTGTTGTTGTTAATGACGTACCTAGAAAATAGTTAATGCCTACAAAATAATTATATATGTTGTTAATAATTATTAGATTAATAGGTTAACATATGTTTATAAATCAGTTCTTATATTAGTTATATTTAATTTATTGGTCTTGAATATTTTTATTTTATTTTGCATAGTAAACAAATTTGAAATTCTCCTTAAAGATAGTGTATTGTTGGTTTATTAAGATATTAATAAGAAACATTTGTGATTATATTTATTATAAAAATTTAATGTTAGGATACTTGATTATGATGATTTTTTTAATAGATGGTCCAAAATGAAATATCACATATGAAAGAAGTCATGATTTCTGTTTTAATATAAAAGATTTAAAAAGTTTAAAAAAGTATGAAACATTTTGCTATAAAATTAAATAGTCATTTAGAATAATGAAGTAAATAAACCTGGCCTTTTGAAATGTATATATATATATATATATATACTTCTAGGTTTGTTGGGTATTTAGGATAGAATATCGTTTGTACTTTTTTCGTAAGTAATCTATTATTAAATAGAGATATTATGACTAAGTTGTTATGGTTGTTATCTTGTTGTTTCTATATTTTTCTAGCAAAAATTTAGGGAAGAATGAACTTTTGTATTCCGGAGGCAAGTTCAAATGCGATGAGTTTGTTAAGAATATTCTTTTTAAACGTTTAAATAACCGGATATTGTGTGATTTAATTTTTGATATATAAGAAATATATATATATATTATGGCAACAGTCTTTTTTAAAAAATGGTTGGCAAGTTCAAATTCGTTCATTCTGTTAAGAATATTATTCTAAAAAAGTTCAAGTAACCGGATATTGTGTGGTTTAATTTTCGATATATAAGGAATATTTATATATATTATGGATGCAACAGTTTTTTAAAAACGATATATATATATATATATATATATATATGAATGATTTTAACTCTCTTTGGTCCAAAAACAGTTTGTATGTGTTTATGTGTCACATGATTATATGTGATATTATATATCTACGTGACAATAAACTACAAACGAAGTATGTTGGGCTTATGGGGAATAACTGACAGAAATTTTAACAAACAAAGTATGGTGAATGATCGTTATTTTGGTCCAGCATGGTAGAGAAGATGCTAAAACAAAGCATAGAGAATAAATAATTTTTATCTAGTATGTATTATGTATTAGCATAGAAATACAAAAGTTATAGTTTCTTGACAACTATTAAAACCTACAAAACAGCACGGTAGAGAAGAGGCTAAAACAAAGCATATAGAGAATGATCTTTATCTACTTTATGTTGCTAAATTATGTTTATCATGGGAAGCCCTCCAGCAAGGTGAGAGATTGTTGCCTCTGACTATTATATATCGGGTCATATGATGATGAAATATGTATAGAATTATGCTAAGTTTGAGACTTCGAACTATCTACTATGATTAAAAGCACGATATGAGAAGCTCTGAGCCTGTCCACGTAGGACAAAATAATTAGCCTATAGAAACACTACATTCAGACACGTCAGTATATTTTTTGTTAACCTTATTTGTTTAATGAATAGGCCCGGTAAACCTAACGATTAGCTTCTTCTTCTTCTCTCCTCCATCTACCATTCCAAGAAAAAACTAAAAAGCGATCACAAACCATGGAGAAGAAGATTTTGCGTCCCTCTCTACTTTGTTACATCATCGTTCTCCTGATCTCAAATTTTCACGGATCCGTACATCTCACGGAAGCAAAGAAGCGACGGATCGAGATCACCGACGATCTAGGTGACGTGGAAGACAACAAAGACGACAAATCCTGGAAAACGTGGGGGGGGACAAAGCAGCGACGCCGGAGTTTGATCCTCCTCCTAATTCTCCACCATGTGATTCGATCAGATCCAAGAGGAGATGGCTAACAGACTTTCGTACAGGTCGTCGGTTTCGTCAAGCTCCGGTTAGGCGCTCATCAAACTAAGGTAAACAAAACTAGGAATCGGTTCAGGTGTGCGGTTAAAAATGGTTTGTTTGGTTTGTTAAAAATCGTGATTTTTGTTTTTTCAAAATCGTGACTTTGGTTTGTTTAGGTTGTTAAAAGCCGCGAATTTTGTTTGTTTCGTTTGTTAAAGTTGAAGGGATGGAGATATACTGGTGGTTGTGGTGGAGAGGAGGAGGTTAAAACGGCTGATGGAAGCATAGAGATGCCATGGTGAACGACTGCAATACCAGACGCCTTGAGAGGTCATCGTACGAGGAGTGACGGTGGCAACATGAGAGGAGACAATGGTGACATGAACAGAGCAAGGTTTTAGACGCCGTGATTCATGTGTATTGATGGTTCTGAACTTCTGATCTATAGAGTTATACTAACACTCTGTTTTTGTGTTCATCTCTATTAGGTGTGAAACAATGATTGGATCGTTTCTAACAAGACAACTTGTGTATGACTCTAATCTTTGCATGGAGGTTCCAGAGTAGTACGTGATCATAGAGTTAAAAAAAAAAGTTTTTTGAGTTTTCTATTTGTTGGCAGGATGGTATTTGGATTAGTGTCATGTTTGAAAGACTTGCCAAGAGAACATGTTAATGAATATGCAGATACAGGGCTAATGACATTGATACTTGCATACCGCGAGGTTGATGAGAATGAGTATATAGAGTTCAGCAAGAACTTCAACGAAGCTAAGAACTCGGTTACAACAGATCGTGAGAGCTTGATTGATAAAATTACTGATCAGATGGAACGTGATTTGATTCTCCTTGGTGCTACTGCTGTTGAGGACAAGCTCAACCTGGGGTGTATAGGTTTAGCTCTTTGTAACATTCATATTCTTAGTTGATTTTTTTTTTCTTATAATGTGTCTAATGTTGATTGTGTGTTTAGGTCCTGATTGTATAGACAAACTTGCTCAAGTAGGAATCAATGAAACAAGCAGCAACGCTTGGTGTTGATATTAGAGAGGCAGCGACAAGAGTTTTCTCAAACGCGTCAGGGTCATACTCATCAAACATTAGTCTCGCTATTGAGAACTCTTCATGGAACTATGAGAAACAGCTTCAGGACATGTACTTGAGCCGCAAATCGTTTGCGTTTGACAGTGATGCTCATGGAGCAGGGATGGCTGAGAAGAAGCAGGTCTTTGAGATGGCTCTTATGACTGCAGAAGTCACGTTCCAGAATCTTGATTCTTCCGAGATTTTATTGACCGACGTGAGCCATTACTTTGACTCTGACCCTAGAAACTAGGTTCAGAGTTTGAGGAAAGACAAGAAGAATCCAAGCGCTTACATTGCTGATACAACAACCGCAAATGCACAGGTTAGTTGTTAAGGATTTGAACACTATTAAAAACAGAAAAAGTGTGCTTAAGCTATCTCTGATTCTTGCAGGTGAGGTCACTATCTGAGACAGTGAGGCTGGATGCAAGATCGAAGCTGCTGAATTCAAAGTGGTACGAAGGATGATGTCAAGTGGATACGAAGGAGTTTGTGAGATAGAGAAGAGACTGGCGAACTGTGGGATGGAGTGCAATGTCAGGTCAAGTAGACAACTGGGTCTATGAAGAGGCCAACACAAATTTCATCAAAGACGAGGAGATGCTTAGCCGTCTCATGAACACTAATCCAAACCCCTTCAGGAAAATGATCGAAAGTTTCTTGCAAGCTAATGGTCGTGGTTATTGGGAGACTTCTGCTGATAACATTATATAGAAACTCAAGGACTTATACTCTCAGGTGGAAGACAAGATTGAAGGGAACCGACCTGTTTTTCTTATAATGTGTCTAATGTTGATTGTCTGTTTAGGTTCCTGATTGTATAGACAAACTTGCTCATGCAGGAATCAAGATTTGGGTTCTAACCGGAGACAAGATGGAGACTGCAATCAATATAGGGTAAGCAACTTGTGTTTTTGCTTTTATGTCTGAATCCTAGAATGAACATTTCTCCTCCTTTTTAATACACTTTTCTCCTCTTCTCATCTCCATCCTTCACTAAGATCCTGCAGTTTGTTGCTCTGCAATCAATACCAAAACCTCTACCTAAGGTAATATATGCACCTACTAAGATTCCATGAACAACTAATCAATGGTGATAGTGTTTATAGACTTCTCTTGATTCTAATTTGTCATTATCTAACATTAGGAAAAGAAGCAGCCATCACTAAAAGAGGACAAACAGAAGCAACCAGAGACGAGCCAAGCAGCTTCTACTCCTCAAACTATATGACATGTTAAATTTCAATATAGCATTAATTATTTTAATGCTATATGATTTTTTAATATTTTGTAATCTATTTTCTATTGGTTAAGGTAGATAGTTAATGTGTTTTTATTTACAACTAATATTTTTAGAGATTTGTGTGTATAAACATAAACAGCAAGTAATAAAAAGAGAAGGAATATAATACACTTAATAATATATACTTAAAATACAATTTTTATCTTATCATTGGTAATTGCTATTGTTAAAAACTAAATAAAAATATAGTCATTCACTTTGGTCTAAAATATTATTAATTGCTATAATGTAAATTAAAAATTAGAATCTTTTTGAATACATAGTTAACTAGAATATATACTTAATTAAGTATAAATTCTCTAATTATTTTTATTACTGATTTTAAATGCAAAACAAACTGGAGTTTTTAAGATGGTGAGTGATACATTAAAAATTTAAGATGGAGTTTTTTACAAAAATATATGAGTTGAGTAATACATTAGAAATTTAAGATGGTGATACAAAAATATGAGACAAACTCCTAAAGAAAATAATCAACATAATAATTCTGATAATGAACCAATATAAGTGTGAAAATATAGTATAGAATCAGTTTAACAGCTATTACCTTTTAAATAGTGATCTTTGTAAATTTATACACTTTAAATTTAGCATTAAAAAAGACTAATGTCAATTTTGAAGTTTGTTCTACAAACAGGCAGCAGTCATGAAGATATTATAGTCAGTGATGGCAATCAACCATATAGATTCTATATTTACCAACTATAATTTTGAACTAATTTGTAAGTGAAAACATGTAAGCTTAGTGATTTAACATAAAAAAATATAAATCAGTTGAGATTAATAAAATATTTTCATATTAACATAATATGTAAGTTAAAATAATATTTTGGATAATAGCTAAGGTTTAATAGTCTTTTATTCAATTCATATTTGCTGATTATCCCATACATATTTTAAATATTAAAAACAATAAATTGTGAGTTTCACTCATATTTAATTCAATTTACAAAAACTATATTAAGTTTACTATTTTTGGTAAAATACTATATATATATATTTTATAACAAAAATATAATACATGTTTGATATATATATATATATATATATATATATATATATATGTTAATCATATTTATATAACCCGGGCGTAGCCATAAATATAGCTAAATGATTAAAAAATTTAAACTGATGACATTTTTTGAATGATAAATGACTTATTATCTCCCATGTATATTGACATATTACCATACTATAATTTTATATCATTACATGTAGAGACATATTCCAAATCAAATGTTGAATCCAAAATATTAACTTAATTTACATAGTAATAACGATTGTTGATGATAATTTGTCGTATAGTTTTTGTAAACACGCTAGAGACTGCTCCCCTTTCATAGAAATGTATAATAAATATGTTTATGAAATAGAAATTCTGCAAGACTATTATACTTTATAGCAAATGAAAAGGTTATGAAATTATATATGAGAATAATGTTATCAGGATACAAATTAAAACTGCAAACATATTTAGAATATCTTTTAAACATTAAGAATGTTCATTTTCTCTTATTATTTTAAACGGTAATCACAAAAGTTAGAGATCAAATATAAATATTTCTAATAATATTCTAATGACTTAATGTTAATAAAAAGGGAAACTAATATTTGTACATAAATTGTAAACTCACTTTAGAATATAGAATATATGGGAAAGTTACTTCTACGGTTCTACGAAGATGGTAATTTCAAATTTTACATTTGTTTTGCAAAGATAATCATTTTATGTTTTGAATCTACTCTATTAAAATAGAGTCCTTATTTTTATCTACTGATACAAGTTGTCATTTAAATTTTGACTATTTCTAGAATGTTACAAATAATACAAGTCATATAGTTGATTGAACCGCATTACTTAAATTAAACCGGCGGTTATTTATGCCAATGAGATAGAGTTTTGGGCTTACTATTGTTTTTAAGAAAAATTATATGTTTTGATTTTTGGGGTTAGTATTAAGGGAAAATTACAAAACACATCAAATAAACTTTTCACTATAAAAGATCAAAAAAATCAAATACTATTTTCAGGTCCAAAGGTATCTAATATTTTTAACAAAACAAAATTTTCTATTATTAATCTCTTATTTAAATCATGTACTTTAAAACATGTTAATGTATTTTTTATTGTAAATAAAATTACTCTGTTTTGACAAATTTTAATGGTAACTTTTAAATAGTTTATTGTTTTATTTTTCTTAAATAATTTACTGATTTAAAAAAATGTACAGCAAAACCAAAAACCAAATCTAAGAACTAAAATCCAAAACCAAAAGCTGAAAATTCAGGTTATATTTTTACTTTTGTTTATTTACAAAATAAACTATTGCATTTTTTTTTTAAAATGTCATCTTATCAATTTTAAATTAGGTGTTCGATTATTTGGGATTTGTTTGTTGGTAATATCAGTACAAACTAACTCAGCGGATCTAAAAACTAAAAATCAAAAACAAAATCTAAAAATAAAAACTAAAACTAAAAACTAATACAAAAAAATCATCACCACAAATTTTGGATTACTGATTTTATACCAAAACATACTTTAAATAAAAACAAACGTCAATTATATAAATTTTTAATCATAAATTATTTACCCATTTTATCCATATTGATTAAAATAACTAGAATATATAATAATTTATTTTCGAAGATTATAGATAAAGTATTAAAACTTTTTTGATAACGTAGGGCATTTACGTAGCAAACATAAATTAAATTAATAAACATAAACCGCGCGTAGCGCGGTGAAAAGATCTAGTAGGATTAACATTTCTTAAAGGGCAGTTTTGTATGAGTTAGTTTAACATTTAATTAATAAGAATTAAAATGGTTTAATAAGGATTAAAAGTGGGTTATGTTAAGAATGGCGATTTTGTAGGAGTATAAGGGACATATTACAATTCTAATAAATGAATGAATTGTTATTTCTAGTAAAGGTCCATTTTTTAAATATCACACATGAATGAGAAGTCATGACTTCTCTTTTAATATAATAGATTAGCTCACATTAAATCAACAGAAAATATAAAAACAATGGAATTATTTGTAATATTTCCAAAAAAAAGTATTTGTAAAGATAAAAAGTTAAAACATCTTCACGTTGAAAGTTAGAGAGGTTAAAGTATTTATTATCATTAATGAATTTGTATATAAGATAATTATATATTACGTTATTATTTGGAAAAAAAAAATTTATTATAAAAATTTAAAACTGATTTATACAGAAAATTTAAAATATTAATCTAAAAACATATTTGTATAAAGATATTTTAAGAAAATATTTAAAATATATGAGTATTTAAATTTCAACACAATAAGCATATATATATCTTAATGGAAATTTCTTATGTATAAATAATTTGATGTTTTATTTATATTTTTTGAAAATATAAATAATAACTTATTATACTTGGTTTTAAATACATAAACTATAAAGTAATAAATATTCATAAGAAGGTTATGGTGCGCAAAACACCTAGTTTATGTATGATCACCATGTTTTTATTTGATAGATATTTTCATAATGTATTTCAAAGTACAAAAAAAGACAATTAAATTATAAATTTTATTGATGAATTAGCAAACATTAAATCAAAGCTAACTGATTATTTAAACTTAAGAAATAAGCATGCAATATAAATTGATCCATATTCTTTAGAAAAATTAAAATATTTTTTACACTACAATTAACATTCAGTCAAAAGTAAACTAGAATTAAAATATTTATAAGGAATCCAATCTTAACTTTTGGTTTAATATCTTTGTAAAATGTAAATTACTATTATATAATTATTAAGTTTAGAAAAATTTTGAACACATGTCATAATTTTGAAATTTTGTTGTCGTATGTCCCAATAAAGTTAATTAGTAAATAGTTTTTTTTGGTTTAGCAGTTTTTAAAAGGAAAAAAAAGTTAGCAACTTTTATAACAACCTTTATATAATACGAAATACGATATATAATGAGATATAGAGCGGTCTATGGTATTGTGAGATAAATATAATTAAGTATATATATATATGGAACCCTAAAGGGGCGATGGAATATAACTGGACGAAAGAATGAAGGTTTTCAAGACGAAAGTATTGTCGAGGAATCAGCCATGGAAGAACAAGAAGAGAAGAAGACGAGAGGAGAGATCAAGAGATGATTATAGATCACAACCAAACCATATTCCTATTGATCTAACCTTAGAGATACTCTCAAGACTTCCTTGGAAATCAATCATGAGATATCGATGTGTGTCGAAGCTATGGTCTTCTTTTATCACACTTCCAAGTCGGCCATCGACTCTTATGGTTACCTTGTCATCAGAATATGAAAAATATGTATTATTCTTTCCTACACACCAGATTCCTGTCGGGTCGACTTACTCTCCACTATACAGTTACGAATTAACAAACTTAAAGTGGCAGTATTCGAGATCCGGGAGCACCCAGGGATTGATTTTAGCACCCGGTTTAAGGATTTGGAACCCATCGTTGAGACGGTTTTTAGCCTTACCAGATCCCGGTAAACACGGCCCGAGTAACCGTTGGTCGTCTTATTTAGGTTGGTCGTCTTATTTATTATACGATCCATTGGAGGGTAAACACAAAGTACTTTGTGTATTAACCAATGAATACTCCGATCAGCCTAAGGTTCTTACACTGGGAGCTCGAGAATCATGGAGAATAATAACCAAGGGACGTTGCCCTGCCCATCGCCCAATTAGAGGAGGATATGGGCGATGCTTCAATGGGATTCTGTATTATACAGCTCGTGTTCTTGGTGATGATCATGATATCATAATGAGATTTGATGTCAAATCTGAACACTTCATGAATACGGTAAAATTGCCTGGGGTTCGCTCTTGGTCCTTGTTTATGATACCTTATGAGGGAAGGCTAGCTATAGTTACTCATGATTCTCCCTTTGAAGTTGTTGAACTCTATATTTTGAAAGATGCACATGGAAACGAATGGACACGTGAAAGCTTTGTTCTTCATTTACCATTACCATATGAGATGCTACGGAGGGATTGTATGCGTTTCAGGGGTATTACTGATGCTGGTGAGTTTATTTTTGCTCCGTATGGTTTCAAAGACGCGTTTTATATTCTTTATTTCGATCCGAGGACAAAGAGTACTAGAGAAGTCTTTTTTGAAAAAAATATGGATGAGTTTAGAAGCCGTTGTGTTGATAGAAGAGAAACGTTCACTATGGAAGTTTTCCCAAATCACATCGAGAGTCAGTTTTCTTTCTAGAGCACCACCTTCGGTACTCAATGCTCTCCAGTGTTTCTCGTATGTTTTTGACTTTTTTCTTGTGTTTTTTTTTCTGTGAACATATATGGTGTACCTTGCTGTTCTTCATTGTTACTTTTTGTGATTCATTGAGTTCGCGTTTATGCATTACTTAGAGATTTGATCTTAAGGTTTTTCTTACTAAGTTTTTGCATTACAATATTGATTCAATGATTAAGGGGATACTCCATAATTGCTTCAAAAAATCTTATCTTCTCCAACCATTGAGATCTCTAGTATAATAGTATACTCTTCTAAGAGCACCCCCATCAGAAGTTCAGATGGGGGGTTCACACGGTTTTCAAAAAAAAAAATATTAAAATAAGGAATAGTGATGAACCTGCCTCTTGCAGACTCTCTGCGGTGAACCCGGTTAATCACTGTAGCGCGGGTCCCGGGTCACGTGGCGACCCGCGGTTGGTTAATTTTTTTTTTTTTTTTTTTTTTTTTAAAAACTAAAAAGAAAATCAAATTTTTTTAATAATAAACAATTGAATCAATGAACCCCAAGAGGGGGTTCATTGATGTGGATGCTCTAATACAGCCAATAAATGTTCTTAATGTATTTTGAGGAAAAAATACAAAGAAAAAATCTTCTCCAACCATTGAGATCTCTAGAATTCTCTTCTAATGCAGCCAAGATATTTTCTTAATGTATTTTGAAAAAAAAAAATACAAAGAAAAAATCTTCTCCAACCACTGAGATCTGTACTATCGTATCACGTCCTCGGATCTAAATCATATGTACATATTTTCAATCGATAGATATTTTCCTTAATGGATTTGAGAAAAAAAAACAAAAAGACAATTAAATTTATTAGCTAACATTAAATCAACAGAAAATATAAAGAGTTATTCTTAGGTTCACCCCCTAGGGTGAACCTCTAGATTCACCAACCAATAGAATAGTGTTATTTTATATTTGATATCTTTTTAAAAGGAAATAAAATCTTGTTAAGTTATATTATGTTTTTAAAATAAAAATATAAAACATAAATAAAAATAATAATATTAAAAAACGAAAAAAACTTTTTTAAAAAATATTTAACACTAAACCCTAAACTCTAATCCTAAACCCTAAACCCTAATAGTAAACCCTAAACCCTAATCCTAAACCCTAAACCCTTGGGTAAATCATAAACCCTTTGGAAAAATCTTAACCCTTGGGTAAATTAATACTAACCAACTATACTATTTTTTATTTATTTTTATCTTTTTATTTTAACCACATTTTTTTTATTTTAAAGATATATTCAAATATTTTTTGTTTTAAATTGTTTTTTGCAATTATTACTATTTTTATTTTATTTTTATCTTTTATTTTAAAACAATATAATGTTAAAATATTTTTTAAAGATTTTTATTTTCGTTTTTTGTAAATATTAGTATTTTTATTTATGTTTTCTCTTTTTATTTTAAATACATAATATAACTTGACATGATTTTGCTTCCTTTTTTAAAAGATATCAAATATCAAATAACAACACCCTATTGGTTGGTGAATATTTCCACAAAAAAGAATATTTGTAAAGATAAAAAGTTAAAACATTTTCACGTTGAAAGTTAGAGCGGTTAAAGTATTTATTATCATTTAATGAATTTGTATATAAGATAATTATATATTATGTTATTATTTGGAAAAAATCTTTTTATTATAAAAATTTTAAACTGATTTATACAGAAATTTAAAATAAATCTAACAAACATATTTGTATAAAGATATTTTAAGAAAATATTTATAATATATGAGTGTTTAAATTTCAACACAATAAGCATATATATCTTAATGGAAATTTTTTATGTATAAATAATTTGATGTTTTACTTATATTTCTTGAAAATATAAATAATAACTTATTATACTTGGTTTTGAATTAAACTATAAAGTAATAAATATTCATAAGAAGGTTATGGTGCGCAAAACACATAGTTTATGTATGATCTCCATATTTTTATTTGATAGATATTTTCATAATGTATTTCAAAGTACAAAAAAAAAGACAATTAGATTATAAAATTTATCGATGAATTAGCAAACATTAAATCAAAGCTAACTGATTATTTAAACTTAAGAAATAAGCATGCAGTATAAATTGATCCATAACTTTTAGAAAAATTAAAATATTTATAAGGAAGCAAATCTTAACTTTTGGTTTAATTTGATTAATGTTTTATAAGTTTAATAAAAAAGATAAAAATAAGAAATTTTTTTTTATTGAAATTGAATGTTTTTATATATGGTGTGTTGAATTCAGTTTTTTAACATAAGTTTTGGTTAAACTTCAATTCAATAATTATGGCACATATACGTAGAGATAGAGAAAATAAGTGAGACCCGAAAGTTCAAATTAAACGCAATCTAAATAAATGTAAATTAGAGTGAAATACAAAGAATTTGAAAGGTGAATCAAGCCAATCAAGTATATGATAATGGAATATACTTTATTAAACTCTTAATTTTGTCTTTATTAATTTGCTTTTATTCTTCTTACTCAAACATATTATGAAGTTTCAATTGTAATTTAGTAATGCTTGTGTTGTCATTGTAAGGTCTCGATTTTTTGTGTTTTTATCATTTATATACTTTGGTAATAGTATTTTTCTGTTTTAGAACAAAATTTATAGATGAATCTATAAGTGAATTGCAAATAATCTTAGTTGTATAGGTAATAGAAAACATTATATATCAGCATTTTATCATCTAATTTAGAGGTAATAAAACTATTAATACCTTATGAAATTTTATCCTGTTTTGATTCTTGTAGCCACAAAATATATGTGTTTTATAAAACTTATGTTTTAAAATCTCGATTGTATGAATAATCTTTTTTTAAAAGGAAAAAGATAATATAAAAAATAATATTTTTTCTCGATTGTATGAATAATCTTTTTTCTCGATTGTATGAATAATCTCGATTGTATGAATAATCTTTTTCTTACATAAAAAAATTATTCTAAAAACGAATTTCTTTTTTTCTTATAAATAAAATTGTAAGAAAAAAGGAAATTCGTTTTTAGTTTGAGTATTTAAAAAGGAAAGTTATGATTTAAATTTGTTTAGTATAAGTGTATTTTTAAGAAGGAAAATTGTAATAAAAAATAAATCAAATATAATTTTATTTTAAATAAATACTACAACTAAAATAAATTTATAGACTTCTAATTATTTTAAACACATATTATATTTGGCAGTGCAAATAATATTCTACAACTAAAATAAAATTATAATAAATTTTGGTTTTAGAATTCTCTTTGTAAAATCTAAAATACTATTATATTTATAAGAATTTTTAAGATTTTATTTTGTATATAAAACTTAAAATACTGTTTTTCTTTGTAATTATTTTAAACCCATGCTTAGGAAAATAAATACTAATATTAATATCGTTTTTTTTTTACAATATTTTGTAAAAATTACACTATTAATAACTATTTCTGAGAAAAATTTTGAATTCCTTTTTTTAACTTAAAAAGGAAAAATTACTATTAAATAATTATTTTTAAGAAAAAAATAAATTTAATTTAATAGTTAAAAGTAAATATTCTTTGTATTTTAATTTTCCTTTTTACAAATCCTAAAAAAAAAGATAATTATGAATTCCTTTTTTTAACTTAAAAAGGAAAAATTACTATTGAATAATTATTTTTAAGAAAAAAATAAATTCGTTTAGTTTGAGTATCTTTTTTTATAAATAAGATTGTAAGAAAAAAGGAAATTCGTTTTTAGTTTGAGTATTTAAAAAGGAAAGTTATGATTTAAATTTGTTTAGTTTAAGTGTATTTTTAAGAAGGAAAATTGTAATAAAAAAATAAATCAAATATAATTTTATTTTAAATAAATACTACAACTAAAATAAAGTTATAGACTTCTAATTATTTTAAACACATATTATATTTGGCAGTGCAAATAATTTTCTACAACTAAAATAAAATTATAATAAATTTTGGTTTTAGAATTCTCTTTGTAAAATCTAAAATACTATTATATTTATAAGAATTTTTAAGATTTTATTTTGTATATAAAACTTAAAATACTGTTTTTCTTTGTAATTATTTTAAACCCATGCTTAGGGAAATAAATACTAATATTAATATCATTTTTTTTGTTTACAATATTTTGTAAAAATTACACTATTAATAACTATTTCTGAGAAAAATTTTGAATTCCTTTTTTAACTTAAAAAGGAAAAATTACTATTAAATAATTATTTTTAAGAAAAAAATAAATTTAATTTAATAGTAAAAAGTAAATAATATTCTTTGTATTTTAATTTTCCTTTTTACAAATCCTAAAAAAAAAAGATAATTATGAATTCCTTTTTTTAACTTAAAAAGGAAAAATTACTATTGAATAATTATTTTTAAGAAAATAAATAAATTCGTTTAGTTTGAGTATTTTTTTATAAATAAGATTGTAAGAAAAAAGGAAATTCGTTTTTAGTTTGAGTATTTAAAAAGGAAAGTTATGATTTAAATTTGTTTAGTTTAAGTGTATTTTTAAGAAGGAAAATTGTAAGAAAAAAATAAATTCGTTTAGATTAAGTATTTAAGTAAAAAAAAAGAAAATTATGATTTAACATATGTCATAATCTTAGATATGTAATTGCCACATGTCACAATCATGTTAATTAGTAACTTTGAAAACCAAACTTTATATAATAAGATATCTTTTTAAAATGTAAGTTACTATTATATAATTATTAAGTTTAGAAAATTTTTGAACACATGTCAAAATTTTGAAATTTTGTTGTCATATGTCCCAATAAAGTTAATTAGTAAATAGTTTTTTTTGGTTTAGCAGTTTTTAAAAGGAAAAAAAAAGTTAGCAACTTTTATAACAACCTTTATATAATACGAAATACGATATATAATGAGATATAGAGCGGTCTATGGTATTGTGAGATAAATATAATTAAGTATATATATATGGAACCCTAAAGGGGCGATGGAATATAACTGGACGAAAGAATGAAGGTTTTCAAGACGAAAGTATTGTCGAGGAATCAGCCATGGAAGAACAAGAAGAGAAGAAGACGAGAGGAGAGATCAAGAGATGATTATAGATCACAACCAAACCATATTCCTATTGATCTAACCTTAGAGATACTCTCAAGACTTCCTTGGAAATCGATCATGAGATATCGATGTGTGTCGAAGCTATGGTCTTCTATGACCAAACTTCCAAGTTTTATCAACTCATTCACGACTCGGTCCACTTCACGATCGCCGACTCTTCTGGTCACCTTCTCAACACAATCGGCAAAATATGTATTATTCTTTCCTACACACCAGGTTCCTGAAGGGTCGACTTATTCTCCATTATACAGTTATGAAATAACAAACTTAGATTGGCACTATTGGCGATCCGGGAGCATCCAGGGATTGATTTTAGCATCCCTATTCAAGATTTGGAACCCAACCTTGAGACGGTATATAGCCTTACCACATCCTCCTGGTAAACACAGCCCGGATCAAAACGGTTGGGCGTCTTATTTAGGATACGATCCATTGGAGGGTAAACACAAAGTACTTTTTGTACCATCTGAAGAATATACCGATCAGCCTCTGGTTCTTACATTGGGTATTCAAGAATCATGGAGACATATAACCAAAGGACGTTACCCTGTCCATCTCCCAACTGGAACACGTGGGCGATGCTTCAATGGGATTATGTATTATACAGCTCGTCTTCTTGGTGATGATCAAGATATCATAATGAGCTTTGATGTCAAAACTGAAAACTTCATTCCTATAAAGTTTCCGGATGGTGAATCTAAATGTCCCTTGTTTTTGATACCTTATGAGGGAAGGGTAGCCTTAGTTACTCATGATCATCCCTATGATGTTGTTAAACTCTTTATTTTGGAAGATGCACATGGACACGAATGGAAACGGTTTGTTCTTCATATTCCATGTAAGAGCATACGGAGGGATTCTATACATTTCACCGGTACTACAGATGCTGGTGAGTTTATTTTTGCTCCGTATAGTTTCTATCAAGATTCTTATATTCTATTTTATGATCCGAGGAGAAAGACTACTAGAAAAGTCTTCATTAAAAGAAATTTGGATGAGTTTAGACGTCGTTGTGGACTTGATAGCAAACACAAGTTCACCATGCAAGTTTTCCCAAATCACGTCGAGAGTCTCTTTTCTTTATAGAGCACCACCACCTTCGGTTTCTCAATGCTATTTAGTGATTCTTTTATGTTTTTGTATTTTTATGAGAACACATATTGTGTACCTTGATGTTATTTCTTCAGTGTTACTTTGTTCTTTTTGATTCACTGATTTCATGTCTATGCATTTCTTAGATTTTCTCTTATGTTATTTCTTACAGAGTTTTTTGATTTTTGCATTACAATATTGATTCAAGGATAAAGGGGATAGGTACTCCATAATTGCTGATTCTGTAATAATAGGAATCACCAATAAATGATTCTCAATTATCCTCTCCAGCTTAGTAGGGTCTTGGCTTGCTTCAGGTGCAAGAATCTTCGTAACTCGTAAGCTGGTAAGCCTGCTTCAGCCTGAGCTCCTCTTGCTTTTGCATCACCAAAGCGACACTTTAGTTTCAAATTCTCAGCGTTTAGGTCTCAAAATCTTGTTTTTAACCAATATGACTCATCGTTGAATCAAAATGGGGTGGGTCTATTACTTCCGGTTTAAGAAACTGAAAATCATCTTACTTGTATTTGTTGATGTTAAACCTTCAATGTACTAAGATCGCTCACTAACCACACGTCCGTGTTCATCTATCTCTCTTTCCAAGTGCACTTGTAAATAAAATATTGGTTATTCAGGATAAAATATCAAGTGCATGTGAGTTAAAATTTCCGTGGTTTCATAGGCGCATCTTAAAACCTGATAGAAAACATAGGTTTCTTGATTCCTTCCCTAGCCCCATTCTCGTCCTCTCTGTCTTTCCTCTTTTTTTTCTCGCTTCCATCTCTCTCCTTAATTTCTTCGTGTTGAGACCTCTCATGTCTCACGACGCCTGATGCTACTCGAGTGTCTCTTCTTTTCTTTGTCAATGACGAATGGTTTAGAGAAATTTAATTAAGCAAAGGCATTGTTTTTATGCATTTTTCCATATTTCTTTTTTTTTTATTAAACTCTACAAAAATTGGGGGGGGGGGGGGGTTACGTTATTTTCCTTGTTTTTTAACTTAGCGTCTGAAAAAAAAGGAAAAGGAAAATTTTTCTCTCAAAATATCTATAAAGTTCTCTCAATTAGGGAAATTCAACTACGCTAGGCCCGGTTGATTATATAACGTGTGGCCTACTGTGTTGTATTATAATATATGGAGCCCTAGATATAAACAATACTAGTAAAAAGGTGAATATAGCTGGAAGAAAGAATATGGCGAGGGTTTTCAAGAAGAGATTGTTGAGCAATCAGCCATGGATGAAAAAGAGAAGAAGACGAGAGAGATCAAGAGATGATAAATCACAGCCAAACCATATTCCTCTTGATCTAGCATTGGATATAGTCTCAAGGCTTCCTGCGAAATCAATCATGAGATATCAATGTGTCTCGAAGCTGTGGTCTTCTTTTATCACACTTCCGAGTTTTATCAACTCCTTCACGTCTCGGTCCACTTCACGATCACCAACTCTTCTTGTCACCTTCGCATCTGGTTGGATAAGCAGATTTGTTTTCTCGTTTCCTCAACACCATATTCCTGACGGGTCGACTTGTTCTCCAATCTACAGTAACCAAATAACAAACACAAATAGGAAATACTTGCGATCCGAGAGCATCCATGGTTTGATTTTATCACCCGATTTAAAGATTTGGAACCCAACCTTGAATCGGTTTTTATCCTTACCACGTCCTGATAAATCCCGCTTGAGTCGAAACGGTTGGGGGTCTTGTTTAGGTCGGTCGTCTTATTTCGGATACGATCCTTTGGAAGGTAAACACAAAGTATTGTTCATGTTCCCAATGGAATATACTGATCAGCCTCAGGTTCTTACATTGGGAGGTCAAGAATCATGGAGAATAATACCCAAAGGACGTTGCCCTAAGCATCTCCCAAATGGAGTATATGGGCGATGCTTCAATGGGATTCTGTATTACAGAGCTAGGCGTCTTGGTGATAGTCATGATACCATAATGAGCTTTGATGTCAAATCTGAAAACTTCAATGTTATAAACTATCCCGTGGAGGTGGGTCTCTCTTTTTCCTCGTTTCATATTATACACTATGAGGGAAGGCTAGCTTTAGTTACTTATGACTATCCATATTATGATGTTACACTTTATATTTTGGAAGATGCACATGGACACAAATGGACACGTGAAAGCTTTGTTCTTCATTTACCATATGAGATCGTACAGAAGTATTATATACAATTCTGGGGTACTACAGATGCTGGCGAGTTTGTTTTTGCTCCGTCTGATTTCTATGAAACGTTTTATACTCTATATTTGGATCCGAGGAGAAAAAGTATTAGAAAAGTCTTTTTTGAAATAAATATGGATGACCTTAGACGCCGTTGTGGACTTGATAGCATTAACGGCAAGTCCACCTTGCAAGTTTTCCCAAATCACATCGAGAGTCTCTTTTCTTTGTAGAGCACCACCTTCGGTTGCTCAGTGCTCATTTAGTGATTCTTTTATGTTTTTGCATTTTTCTGATGTTCTTCAGTGTTACTTTGTTTTTTTTTATTCACTGAGTTCTTGTCTATGCATTACTTAGATTTTCTCTTATGTTATTTCTTACAAAGTTTTTTTGCATTACAATATTGATTCAAGGATAAACGGGATATATACTCCATAAATGCTTCAATGATTCTGTAATACTGTAATAATAGAAATCACCAATAAATGATTCTGAATTTATCTTCTCCAGATTAGTAGGGTCTTTGCTGATATTATGATATATATATTTATTTATATAAATGCCTTGAAAGGTTATAGTTTCTCTTATAGATTTTTGTGCTCGGCAGTGCATTTCATGATACAGACAAAAAAAAACCCAAATCCCCTTATTCTTTAGCATAGTCCAACACACACAAACGCAACATGAAATGAGCAAGAACAGACGACAATATAGCAGTAAAGATTCTTAAAAGTAGAACCAAGAACATTCGATGAGTCTCTTTCAATCACACAAGGCGTCTGCAGAGAGTGACACCATCACCAATGGAGACTTGAGAGACCTCTATGCGAGTATCAGAAGCTAGCTGCTTGTTCAATTCCATAAGGGCTTTTCTGTTAACCCTCATGTGCACTGTCACAGTCTAATCTTCGTCAGCCACAAACCCAAACCACAATGTGTTATCAAAAGCTATTATTCCCCCTACCTTCACTAAATAAACCAAAACCCTACCCTTTTCTAAGAGATTCTTTTTTTTTTTTTGAAACACAACTTATATTATAAGACCTCCTTAAACAGGATTAGTCGATGCCAAGAAGGCAAGTTCAGAAGCTAAGACATTCTTTGCCAATCCATCTGCAACCTTGTTTCTCTCACGCGAGATCCAGGTAAAAGAGATGGATTCAAAAGAAGAAGCGATAGAGTTAATGTCAGCAAGAATACCATACAGCCCCACAAGCGGAGCATTTGACTTAATGGCTTTAATTAGAATGGCAGAATCCGATTCACATCTAATTCTCGGTAAGCCGAGTTCTCTGCATTTAAGAAGTGCTTCCTATATTGCCAAACCTTCAGCTGCAAGTGGTGATGCAACATGGCGAGCAAGCGAAGAGAAGGTGGACTCTCTGAGTTGGTTCTTTGTTGTCCAGCCCAAACCTGCAAGATTTAGATTCTCATTCCATGCCGCATCCGTAGTGATCACTATTGACTCCGACCGTAAAGCTGGTGCATGAGTACTCGGCTTGCGTGGCTGAGTGCTTTGAGCTTGACTTTGGATCCATTCCTGCGCGCAGGCAGTAGCCTTGGAGACAACTTCCTCAGTCGTTGTGATCTTCCCTTCAAATACTAGCTTGTTTCGAGCTAGCCAAAGCTGCCAGAGAATCCATGGAGCAAGGGCTCCTACTGTTACTCCGGTTGGTGGCAGATTTTTCCGATCACAGAGACTAGACCAAATGCTTATTAAATCTATCGATCCATTGTATTCAATGTTTGGGGAGACAGGGGCAGCATGCCAAACTTGTCGAGCAAAAGAACAGTGAAAGAACATGTGATCAATAGATTCAGGCATGTTGCATCTTTTGCAGAGTCCATCTACGTTGATTCCTCTGTTTCTAAGAGTCTCAGCTGTTGGGATTGCACCGTGAAAGGCTTTCCATACAAAAAGCTTTATCTTTGGTGTAGTGAGGAGCTTCCAGACATTCTTTTTCCAGCTAAAATGTGGTGAAACAGAGAGGATTTCTGCGTCTTCAGCATGGTCTGCAGCTCGGGAAGAGAGGACAGCAGCATATCCCGTCTTTGTTGAGTGATCTCCAGAGGTAGTGCTCAGCCAAGAGAGTTTATCTGGAGCCCCAGTTAAACTCGGCTTAATAGCAAGGATTTTCTTTTCTTCAAAAGGTAGAACTCTCTGGATCATATCTATGTCCCACTCATTGCGATCAGGGAGAAAGAGATCAGACACAGTGAGGTTAACAAGATCTCTCGGTGCAGGTCCCATTGGTCTATCTTGGCTGGAACAGCTGAGCCACAGCTTATCCCATATGTTAATACTTGTACCATTCCCAACTTCCCAGCCTGCAGAGTTTACAATTAGGTCTCGTCCAATTAAGATTCCTCTCCAGCCATGTGAGATAGCCGATTTCTAAGAGATTCTTTATTCAAAATTTCATATAACTATTTACTCATTTGAAGTATATTATTTAGTTCATGTGTGTCTTGCGCTTGAAGTCTCCTTCTTTTGTTTTGCACCTTTGTTTCTTGTGCTTCTTCTTTGTCACTGATTTATTTTTTGCAGGATTGAATTAAAGGTTCACTATCAATAGTTGCTGTTGGTATCGATTGAATATTAATCTCTCGCAAAAATTTCCATCGTCTTGAGCCTTTTGTTAACCCATCTCAGATCTTACAAACATAAGCTACCACTATCAATAGTCATCTAAAAGCAATTTTCACACATTTCTCATGAATAACAGAGATAAAGCAACTGTGGTTAATAGACATTCAATTGAATATGACCAACGAAAACACAGAGAAAGAAAAAGGAATCAAGGTTACACCAAATCTCGGACGAAAATCATTCGGTTGTTCAGCTTATTGATACCCAAAACCCTTAATCAGAACCTACACAAGTATACAGCAAGATCACGCCGCAACCTTCAATATACCTCCGCCTAGGGATGTTAAAATGGGTAAAATAACCCAGCCCAGCCCAACCCACAAAAAACCCAACCCAGTTTATATCCTACCCACGAAAACCCACAATCATCAAGGTTAATTTAAAACCCAAAAAAATAACCCAGTAGGATATAGGTTAACCCATGGGTACCCAAGCTACTATTTTATTTGTTCTAAAGAGATTATGCAGATTTTTNTAGGGATGTTAAAATGGGTAAAATAACCCAGCCCAGCCCAACCCACAAAAAACCCAACCCAGTTTATATCCTACCCACGAAAACCCACAATCATCAAGGTTAATTTAAAACCCAAAAAAATAACCCAGTAGGATATAGGTTAACCCATGGGTACCCAAGCTACTATTTTATTTGTTCTAAAGAGATTATGCAGATTTTTGTTTCCTAGAAACTAGTTTTTCCAGTATGGCCGGAAACTCATTTTTGCGGTTTTGGCGGGAAAACACATTTTACGGTTTTGACGGGAAATCACGTTTTTGCGGTTTTGACGTGAAATCACGTTTTTGCGGTTTTGGCGGGAAAACACGTTTTTCGATTTTGACGAGAAAACACGTTTTTGCAATTTTGGCGGGAAAACACGTTTTTACGGTTTTGACGGGAAAAAACATTTTTGCGGTTTTGACGGAAAATCACGTTTTTCGGTTCGCGGGAAAACACGTTTTTCGATTTTGGCGAGAAAACATGTTTTTGCAGTTTTGACGGGAAAACACGTTTTTGCGGTTTTGACGGGAAATCACGTTTTTGCAGTTTTGGCGGGAAAATACGTTTTTGCGGTTTTGACGGGAAAACACGTTTTTGCGGTTTTGACGGGAAATCAGGTTTTTGCGGTTTTGGCGGGAAAACACGTTTTTGCGGTTTTGACGGGAAAACACGTTTTTGCGGTTTTGACGGGAAATCACGTTTTTGCGGTTTTGCAGGAAAAGTCAATTTTCCGATTTTGGTGAAAAAAACTCGTTTTACAGTTCTGACGGATAAATTCATTTTTTAAGTTTGGATAGAAAAAATAAAATTATGGTTTATTTAAAACATTAAAAGAAAAGATATTAAAACCCATGGGTACCCATAGGTATCCATTACCCCCATGTATTTACCCAATCTAATATGGGTTTTAAAATTTTATACCCATGTTTAGCCCAATTAGTTTTAGATGGGTAAAAACACAACCCATTATCAATGGGTTTGGGTAAACCCATGGGTAATTACCCATATTAACATCCCTACCTCCGCCCCTGCCGTTTTCCATATTTCCATATTTCTTTTTTTTTTTACTAAACTCTACATAAAACATTTGGAATTTTATGTTTTCCTTTTTTTTTTTTTGAACCGACACACCAAAAGCTCGGTTTATTATATAAAGCTGTGCGGCCTACTCTGTAAATATAAACAAAACTAGTAAAAAAGGGGAATATAACTGCAAGAAAGAATATGAGGGAGGAGAAAGTATCGGTGAGGAATCATCAGGCATGGATGAAGAAAAGAAGAAGAAGAGGTGAGGGATCCAAAGATGATGATAGATCAGAACCAAACCATATTCCTATGGATTTAACCTTGGAGATACTCTCAAGACTTCCTGCAAAATCGATCATGAGATATCGATGTGTGTCGAAGCTATGGTCATCCTCAATCGCACTTCCAAGTTTTATCAACTCATTCACGTCTTCACGGTCGCCGAATCTTCTGGTCACCATCTCATCAGGTTCGCAAAAGTATGTTTTCTCGTTTCCTCAACACCAGATCCCTGACGGGTCGACTTGTTCTCCGTCCTATAGTTATGAAATAACAAACTCAGATTGGACACATCCCCGATCCGACAGCATTCATGGATTGATTTTAACGCCCGTATTCAAGATTTGGAACCCAACCCTGAGACGGTTTTTAGCCTTACCACATCCTCCTGGTAAATGCAGCTGGAGTCGAAACAGGTCTGATAATTTTGATTTGGGCTACGATCCTTTGGAAGGTAAACACAAAGTCTTGTTCATGTCGAAAGTCAAAGATACTGATCAGCCTCTGGTTCTTACATTGGGAGGTCAAGAATCATGGAGAGCAATACCCAAAGGACGTTGCCCTATGCATCACCCAATTGGAGGAGAATATGGGCAATGCTTCAATGGTATTCTGTATTATATAGCTCTTCTTCTTGGTGATGATGAGTATAGCATAATGAGCTTTGATGTCAAATCTGAATGCTTCAATAGCATAAACTATCCGGAGGGTCGCTCTCGTTCCTCGTCTCATATGATACTCTATGAAGGAAGGCTAGCTTTAGTTAGTTATGAAGATCCGTGTGATGATGTTGAACTCTATATTTTGCAAGACGCACATGGACACAAATGGACACGTCAACGCTTTGTTGTTCATTTACCATATCAGAGCTTACAGATGGATTTCATACGTTTCGTGGGTGCTACAGATGCTGGTGAGTTTATTTTTGCACCCTATGGTTATCATGAAGCGTTTTATATTACATATTTCGATCCGAAGAGAAACACTACTAGAAAAGTACTTTTTGAAAGAATTTTGGATGAGTTTACACGCCCTTATGGACTTGATTGCAACGACCTATTCAACGTGGAAGTTCACCCAAATCACATCGAGAGTCTCTCTTCTTTATAGACACCACCACTACTTCTCTTATGTTTTATGTACTTTGATTTTCTTTAGTGTTTATTTGTGATTCACGTACTGAGTTCATAATGTCTATGCAGTACTTTGATTTTCTCTTATGCTCTTTCTTATTAAGATTTTGCATTACAATACTGATTCAACAATCAAAGGGGATAGATACTCCATAACTGCTTCAATGATTCTATAATAATGGGAATCACCTATAAGTGATTTTTAATTACCTGAATTAAGTATTATTATCTTCTAATGATTTTTATTCTAACAATGCCGAACACTCAGCCTGAGTTTCCTGCTTTTAAGTTTTGTTGTTTTAATGTGAAATTGTTGTATGTACTAAACTCACACACCAAAGTCATGTGATTCCTGCTTTTAAGTTTTGTAGTTTTAATGTGAAATTGTTGTATGTACTAATCTCACAGACCAAAGTTACGACCACAAAACTTTAAAGCATAAGTTGAAGGGTATGTCTATTATATTACTACAAACAATAGAAATTCATAGTCATAGAAAAAAATTATCAAAAATTCATACATTCCAATGAATTAGTTATTGTTGATAAATTCTCAAACTAACTCACAAACAAAACAAAACATATGTTTGTGGAAACTTTTGATTTGTTTTTCAACATTAAATTATTTCTACCAAAAGCTTATTTGGGACACATAGGGAAATACATTCTAAGCCTATGCATTTTTTAGCAACCGGGATTACTCATGGGAATTTGGACTGTATAGCACCACAATAAACCATAATTAGGTTGATAGAAAATTATCCTACCTTTTCTATTCATCAAATACAATTTTATGTAATATTGTTGTTTTGTCCTTGACTCTCAACGGCTGAACTTGCTGGTTTTTTTTTTAATTCTTAATTATAAATGTGGAAAGTAACATGGCACTATTAACATCACATTATCTCTTTTAACATGCTTTGATAAATTTTTGAGAAAGTGAAAATTTGCCGTCGACGGTTTCACCTTCTTCCAACCCACCGATTTTCTCTCCAGAGTCGCTGTCTCCTCTGCGTTTCTTTGACTCCTCAAAGTGTGTTTCAAAGGGAAAAATCATCTCCGCTTGTGAAATTGATTGCGAGAAGAGTTCGTAAATATGATCCGCGTGAACAACCACCAAGACCTCATCTCCTTCATATCGGCGAGTAGATTGAGATATGTTGAAATATTGTAGGTTCTCTGTTTTGTATCATAGATTATGTTATTTCCCCTATTTGGAATGGATCCGGTCCTTGTCTATCCTAAGTTGATAAATCGAACTCATCGTTTATGTTACATGTCCGATCTGGTAAGCTGAAGTAAACGAATTGATTTAAGGTTGAAGAATCGTATCAGAACTACTATACTATACTATTCGATTTCCATTCCATTTAATCATCTGTTATGTTCCATATATATATTCTACATTATATCAGATGGTACAGTTCTAATTGCATATGTTACTTCTTTACTCGCATAGGCTATTTAGGATTGCACAACTAAACGTTTAATCTAAGTATAAAGTAATTCATATACTAGTAGCCTATCTTATATGCTGCCATTTCTTCCAACTTGTAAAATAACGTATGTTTTCATTTTGTTCTTCAGGTTTTGCATGGATGTGTTGGAAGGGTAATAGTATTTCTATTCTATTTTATAAAATGGAATAGACTGTCTTTCCTTCAAATTTGGTTATTCTCCTATTTGCCATGTTTATTAATATATAATGTATTATTTAGTAAGTTATATTTCATTCGATGTTTGCAAGAGATGATTCATTCTTGTTCGTTGTCATTTCATGTGTTTTATATTAATCTGTATATGATTTTGTAAAGAGAAATAATATATTGAACGTAAATGGAATAGGATTATTATGACATCAAATAAAACAGAAAACAATGTGACGTGAATGGGCATGATATTCCTATGTTGTCTCTTCCATTTCTTTTCTCTAATGTTGTTAATCTTTATTTATTTTCGCTACAATCAATCTGAATTTGGTGTAAGCATTACCTCCTTCCCTCTAATCATAAACACTTCAAAATTTGAATAATATATATGTATCGTGTTATATCGTTTGTTATCTTTTCTATTCTATATTTTCATGTAGAATGGAAATGCATGTTATTTTCATTTTGAAATTTGGGTTTAGTTTATAAAAGATTGGGGTTGACTTTAGATTAGGGTTTATATTTCTATGTATGGTTAGTGATTAGTGGCTAGGATTTAGATTATGAATGATTGGGGTTGACATTGGATTAGGATTTATATTTCCATGTAGGGTTTAGTGATTAGTGGCTAGGATTTAGTTTATGAAAGATTGTGGTTGACATTGGATTAGGATTTATATTTCCGTATAGGGTTTTGTTTATGAAAGATTGAGTTTGATATTGGATTAGGGTTTATATTTCCATGTAGGGTTTAGTGATTAGTTGATAGGGTATAGTTTATGTACAATTGGGGTTGACACCCTGTCAATCTGTTTTTGTCTAGCATTCATCTCTACTTTGAATCTTGTTCTGGAATTTGAAAGCTTCTTGACCTTCCACGTCTCCATGGTTGTTGGATTATCAAAAAGCTTTCACTCTTTCTTCCACGTTTCTCTGAAGGAGTTAGCTTTCTCGCCGTGTTCCTGTCCATGTGAGCCCGTTCACGTTCGTAAGCTAGCTGCTGTGCGGATCTCTTTTTCAAGTTTGGTTGGGTCTTGGGTTGCTTAAGAGCTCGCTATAAAAGTTTTCGATACAGTAGAAGCAGAACGTCCCTCACTGACTTCAGCAACACGTAACCATTCTCTTCTTCTCGTTTCCATCTCCTTACTTTCTTCGTGTTGAGACCTCTCATGACGACGATAGTGATCTGAATCACGACGCTTGATTTCCCTATTGGAAATTGAAAAGTCTATGCATTTTTCCATATTTCTTTTATTTTACTAAACTCTACAAAAAATGGAAATTTGATCTTGTTTTCCTTTTTTTTTTAAACCTACACGCCACCACCTTTTTAGTCGATTATTAACTTATCGTCTGAATTTTTTTTTTTTAAAAAAGGAAAAGCAAAAAGTTCTCTCAGTTAGGAAAATTCAACTACGCTAGGCTCGGTTTATTATATAACGTGCGTGCCTAGTGTATTGTATTTTTTTTTAAACACTGTATTATTTTGATAGAATATGAGGGTTTTCAAGAAGAAAATATTGTCGAGGAATCATCAGCCATGGAAGAACAAGAAGAGAAGAAGACAAGAGAGATCCAAAGATGATGATAAATCACAGCCTAACCATCTTCCTCTTGATCTAGCATTGGATATAGTCTCAAGGCTTCCTGCGAAATCAATCATGAGATATCAATGTGTCTCGAAGCTGTGGTCTTCTTTTATCACACTTCCTAGTTTTACCAACTCGTTCACGTCTCGGTCCACTTCACGATCACCGACTCTTCTGATCACCTTCGCATCTGGTTCGGAAAAATATGTATTCTCGTTTCCTCAAGACCAGGTTCCTGACCGGTCGACTTGTTCTCCATTCTATAGTTATCAAATAACAAACACAGATTGGAAATACCCGCGATCCGAGAGCATCCGTGGTTTGATTTTATCACCCGATTTTAAGATTTGGAACCCAACCTTGAATCGGTTTTTATCCTTACCACGTCCTGATAAATCCAGCTCGAGTCGAGACGGTTGGGGGTCTTGTTTAGGTTGGTCGTCTTATTTAGGATACGATCCATTGGAGGGTAAACACAAAGTATTGTTCATGTTCCCAATGGAGTTTACTGATCAGCCTCAGGTTCTTACATTGGGAGGTCAAGAATCATGGAGAATAATACCCAAAGGACGTTGCCCTAAGCATCACCCAATTATAGGAACACATGGACGATGCTTCAATGGGATTCTGTATTACAGAGCTCTGCGTCTTGGTGATTTTGTTGATACCATAATGAGCTTTGATGTCAAATCTGAGTCCTTCAATATTATACACTATCCGGCGGTGGGTCTCTCTTTTTCCTCCTTTCATACTATACACTATGAGGGAAGGCTAGCTTTAGTTACTTATGACTATCCATATGATGATGTTACACTTTATATTTTGGAAGATGCACATGGACACAAATGGACACGTGAACTCTTTGTTCTTCATTTACCATATGAGAGCGTACAGAAGTTCTCTATACATTTCTGGGGTACTACAGATGCTGGTGAGTTTGTTTTTGCTCCGTCTGATTTCTATGAAACGTTTTATGCTCTATATTTGGATCCGAAAAGAAACAGTACTAGAAAAGTCTTTCTTGAAAGAAATATGGGTGACCTTAGACGCCGTTGTGGACTTGATAGCATTAACGGCAAGTCCACCTTGCAAGTTTTCCCAAATCACATCGAGAGTCTCTTTTCTTAATTCGTAGAGCAATTCGGTGCTCAATGCTCTCCAGTGATTCTTATGTTTTATGTACTTTGATTTTCTTCGGTGTTTCTTTCTGATTCACTTACTGAGTTCATGTCTATGCATTACTTGGATTTGCTCTTAAGCTATCTCTTACTAAGATTTTGCATTAGAATACTGATTCAACGATTAAAGGGGATACTCCATAATTGCTTCAATGATTCTTAATTATCTTCTCCAGCAATTGAGATCGGAATTAGTTATTCTCTCATAGTAACAGAAAAAACAAATGTTGACAAAACCTCTAGTAAATATTTTTTTTAATGAAAATTGAATAAATCATTATGCAATTGGTCAAATATTGTTGAGCTCTCTTTAGTAGGCACTTCTTTTTTTTGTTTTGTTTTATATAAGCATACGCCGGTCCGTACTACACGAATTTTAATTATATAACTATAAAGATTAAATTTTATTAATAACAAAAACATGGGAAATATGAAATAAAAATAGATAATGGGATAAAAGCCACAAATATATTATTCTAGATTGGAAATATGTCGTTTAAGATGCCGTGTTCTGACATTAAGGACATCTTATGTTTATTTGGATCCCGTAAACAATGCATTTGTGATGATAGATATTGTTACATCGCAGTGCATTTATACTGTAGCCAGTTACAATTTTGTTCATATTTTTTTTCAATGTACTTGCATGTTTTAAAATTCGAAATTCTGTATAAATTTAATATTATTTAAATTTACTGAAAATGCTAAAAAAATTCAAATTACTTACTGTTAAGTTACACTTTCACCATTATTATAATAACTTTTGCTATTTTACTATTATTCTTATATAAATTATATATCTGTTTTACATTATTTTCATATTAAATAAAATATAAATTTTAAAATCATATCCCATTGAATTTAACACAGAATATAGATATTTTTATACATTTATTTCTTAAATTTATAGATATTTTATTTATATATTTTAGAATATATGTATATAATATAAAATAGTAACTAATTCATTACAACTTAAACAAATATTTTAAATTAGGTATGCAACTTGAAAATCTAATACTAATTATTACTACTTATGAAGATACATGTTTTTAAATTAGGTATGCAAGTAAACTATATTATTCGAAGTTATTAAAGAGAATTTATTGGTAATAAATAACAAATTACTATATATCATCAGTAAATTTTAATAGTTTTATTTTATTTATTAATATTCTGATAGTACTTATATATAATGATAAACATATCATTACGTCTTTTTAAAATAGAAAACTTAAAACTTACCAAAAAATATATTAGTAATAACTAATTAATTAATTATTATTGTTAATAAATTATGCTGTGTTTTGCTTATGATACAAAATGAAAATGACTGTTCATGTTAATTTCAGTTTGATTACATGTATCTATATTAAAAATTATGTAAGACTGTTTATGTTCTTTTCAGTTTATTTCTATGTTTTAAAATTCGAAATTATGTATATCCATCAAATCGCCTCTGCTTTTGACGCTATCTCGTTCGTCCACATCCCAAGAAGCCAAAACGTCGAAGCCGATCTTTTGGCCAAATGGGCTTTAAATTCTGTATCTTTTTCTGCTTCAAACCCAAGTAGGGTGTAAAACTCTGGGCCTGAGGCCTTTTAATTTTATGCATCTTTTTGTGCCAAAAAAAAAAAATTATGTATAGATTTAATACTTATATAAAATCACTATATATATATATTAAAACACATACTAAAATAACATATATGTAAATGTTGATAATAATATTGAATAATGAAATAATAAAAAAATTAAAATTGTAAGTATATTTGTCTAACCGAAATTATAATTTTTTCATCTGTTAAAATAATTATTTATAATTTAAAAAAAAATTCTAATTGATTTGTGTTTAATTAACTTTAACTAGAGTTATTTGTGGACTATTTAATACTTTATTTAATATATTTAGTCTAAATAATAATAATTTGAAGTTTTTAGTACTATTCATTAATATATTTTCAAAAAATATGCTTATCTATCAAGTTTTTAGTACTATTCATTAAGGGAAACACGTGGCGTCATTGACTTGCTAGACTTACTGATATAGCTGATGATGTGGATGGTTTCATGAGTGAGTAAACATTCTTTTATATAAATAGATAGATATGATGATGACCTTTTCAGTGTCATGTTGTTTGTGTATAAGTGATGTGAAGATTTCGAAAAAAATTCAACCAATTTTTGTGGACTATAAAATATGCAAATGAGAGTTAATTATATATATAGAAGAATTCCAGTAAATTGTCAGACTCCACAACAAGAATTATATATTAACCATTGTTAATTATTAATCATATGACTTATCGTACTATAATATTAACTTTTAGAAAGTATTTCTAGAGTGCATCATGAAATTTTTTTTTTTCATTATCATCTAAAAACACCTTATGTTTTATCCCTGGATCATGTGAAATTCCCTAATACCCCCCCCCCCTAAAAGAACACATCATGTTTATCTTTCTATAGACTTGACAACATTAGAGAAGTAACAGCCCCATTCTCTTAAAGACAATTGATGTTTATCTTTTTTTTTTAATTATCATCTAAAAACACCTTATGTTTATCCCTGGATCATGTGAAATCCCTTATAACCCCCCCCCCCCTCCCCCCCTAAAATAACACATGATGTTTATCTTTCTATAGACTTGACAACATTAGAGAAGTAATAACCCCATTCTCTTAAAGACAATTGATGTTTATCTTTTATACAAACTTTATCAGGGTAATCAGAGAGCTCATTACCTAGAGAAACATAGGCAACAAGTTTCATAGTTGATTGACAGACGATGAAAATTTTTGTCCTCCTCAACCTGCTGCCAAACTCCCCTATGTGACTCATTCCAACATCAGTGACACATCCTCTAATCAGATGCAAACGAAACTTTCTCAGCTTCTCACATCTACTAAAAAGAGCTCTAACTCCGACGTCTAGGGGTTTCTCTACATCCAAATGAGTCGTCCAAATAATCTCCAAGTCAAATTTCCTCAATTCTTTCATATCTCAGCAATCGCTCGTAGAGTTCCATTTCCAAGTTGCATCATGCATAGAGTAATAGATTCTAAGCCTATGCATTTTTTAGCAGCCGGGATTACTCCTTTTTAATCAGTCATATATTTCAATGAATTAATTATTGTTGATAAACTATCAAACTAACTCAAACAAAACAAAACAAATGTTTGTGGAAGTTATTATGATATAGTTTTTCCAAGCTCTGTACATCGATACTATCTCAGTTAGCGTAACCATTTATATACTTGTTATTTATATACTTGTTGTTATTTAAGTTAGGGAAAATGGCTGATTCCCATTAATAACATAGATAACAACGTTCTTTTGTTATTCTTTTTAAATTGGGGATTAGGTTTTTATCTTTGGTTTCACGACATAGACCTAGGACTGTCAAATGGTCACCCCGCCCATGGGTTTGACCAGTCCAAACTGTGATGGGCGGTCCATGGTTGCAACCAAATTACAAATGGTCCAATTGGGCCTAAGCCCATTTCACCCATGGACAATTTGGTCTTGTCCAAATGGGCTTCGGGCCTACCCAAATTACGTCAAACCTAATTTTCTCTCTCGATCTCTCTGTCTCTCAATCTCTCTCACAGACTCACAGTGGCGATGGAGATCGATCAATGGGTTTGTGGGTTCATCAATAAGATCTGAACCCAGATCATCAATCAATCTCTCCGTCTCTCAATCTCTCTCTCCGGCGACCTCTCCGTCTCCCAATCTCTCTCTTTCCGGCGATCTCTCTCAAGCTCTCTCAAGCTCTGTAAGTCTCTACTCTCTGTGTCTTTCACTCTCAGGATCTCTCTCTCTCCGTCTCTCAAGCTCTCTCTCTCTCACTCTCAGGATCTCTCTCTCCGTCTCTCAAGCTCTCTCTCTCCGGCGACCTCTCTCTCCGGCGACCTCTCTCTCAAGTAAGAGTCTCTCAGTCTTTGATACTTGTTTGTTTAGACTTTACTTCTTTAGGCTGAAATGAATTGTTAGTTGCTTACTTACTTTAGGCTTTAGGCTTTAGCTGAAATGATCAAATGAATTGTTCGTTGCTTAGTCTCTCAGCGTTCTTCACTTTATGGCCGTGGATTACTGTCGTCCAATTGTTTTTTGGTTTGATGTAGGAGTTTTTTTTTTGTTTATTATAAGAGTATAAAATTTATAAAGAAGCGCCTGTACCGTATATATTTTTATGATGTAGGAGTTTTTTTTTTGTTTATTATAAGAGTATATTCAGACATCATGAAGATTCAGAGGATCGAGTCATTTGTGAAATGGTGGTGGCTATGAAAGAGAAATTTAACAAATACTGGGAAGAGTTCAGTGACATATTAGCAATTGCGGCTGTTCTTGATCCTAGGCTGAAGATGGCTTTTCTAGAGTATTGTTACAACACTCTAGATCCAGACACTTGTAAGTTGAACTTGGTGTATATACGTGCCAAGATGGTTAAGCTTTTTGGAGAATACAAGAAAGACACAAATGCCACTAATGCATCTACTTCACAGGCTCCTCGACACAACATCCCTTCAGGATATAATGTAAGTTTACTCTTAAGACTCGTAGGAAGATGATAGAATAATAGAATCTGATCTTTGTTTACAGGGATTTTATGCTTACTTCTCTCAAAAGACTGGCGGTGGCAGTGGGAAATCACCATTAGACACTTACTTGGATGAGCCAGTGATAGATATGGAAAGCTTTCAAAGTTGGGATGCTATATCATACTGGAAAAATAATGCAGGCCGCTTCAAAGAGCTTTCTAAGATGGCCTGTGATGTGCTGAGCATCCCTCTCACGACAGTGGCGTCGGAGTCATCCTTTAGCATCGGCAGCCGAGTCCTCAACAAGTACCGAAGCTGTCTCCTACCAGCAAACGTTCAAGCTCTTATCTGCGCTAGGAACTGGTTCCGTGGATTTCATGAGATAGGTGATGAGATTGAGTTCAGATCTTAGTAAGAGAAAGAGGTATGTAACTTGATGTCTTGTTATGTGTTGTTATATGGCTTGAATCGTTTATGACTTAAATCGTTTTTGTTAAGCATTTGAGGCTTGTGTGAAGACGTGATGAGTTTCTTTGATTCATGAGACGCTTGTGTGAAGACGTGATGAGTTTCTTTGATTCATGAGATCATGTATGGAGCTTTTATATCTGTGTGATGCTGTTTTTTTTTTGTGAGGTTTATCTCGAGTTTCATGTCTTGTCAACATATGTTATATTCAGTTCTCTGCTTTTCTTAGCCTAAATCCTTTCTGTGCTAAATGTTTGCGTTTTGCTTTCTTGATTTCATTAGTAACAGAGTTTGTCTATGTGTCTTTTGCTGTTGTTGAAAGGTGGAACTGAATCTCATTTGCTTAGAGTCTGTCTAAGTGGTTTTTTGGTTTCAGCTTAGGATTAGTGTTTTGAAATTGATGTTTTGTCGACAGTCTGGGCTTTGATTTGATCTCTGTGACATCTGACTTTAGTTTATTTATATTAAAGTGTAAGTCTTTGCGTGTTCAGCTTAGTATTAGTGTTTGAAATGGATGTTCTGTCGAGATCTAGGCTTGATTTTATCTATGTGATGTCTAACTTCGCTTGGGTGGTCTGATTAGCTTGTTAACTTAGCTAAGTTTTAGTGTTTGAAACGGATGCTCTGTCCAAGTCTAGGCTTGATTTGATCTCTGTGACATCTGACTTGCTTATGTGGTCTGATTAGTTTGTTTATGTTAATGTGTAAGTCTTTAGCTCTTTAAATTTGTCTCATTAAGTTATTTTGGTTTCAGATTAGTATTAGTGTTATCCGTTTTTCTTAGAGTGGATGTCTCTTAGGTTAACATCTGACTTTTGCTTGTCTGGTCGGATTAAAGAGTCTTTGTTGCGCTGGTTTTCACTATTTCTCACTTTTTGTTCGTCTTGTTTCTTTGTAGGCCTGAGTCATTGGGAATAGTTGTGGGTATTGTCTTCTTAATTGTGGCGATAATATTTCAGTTCTTTAACTTCACTGAAGATTCGTTGGTAAGTGTGATGTACTCCGAGCTACAAGTTTGATCATTCATTTTAGTTAGCTGATAGGTACTGTCACTGAGATAGTGTATAAGAGAATTAGACAGAGAAGTCTCTGTTTCGATCAGTGTTTTTTTTTGCTCAAATATTTCAGGATTTGATGTCTTGTGCTGTTTGTGATGCAGGATGATCTTGTGAAGTTGTTTGAAGATTGAAGATGTCTTGTGCTATATGTTTGTTTCCTGGCTGTCACAATACTCTTACATGCTATCTGTTACGTTTTAAAACTCATTGCTCTCTATTGCTTGACTCATATTTTTCATTGTTTCAAACTTTTAAACTCATTGGTTTCATTGTTTCATACTCATTGACTCATTGTTCTCATTTTACAGATTTTATAAAATTTAAATAAGTACAAACAACTAATTACAGATTTTATAAATTTAAAGAAGTAAAAATAAATAAATTACAACTTTTATGAGATTTTATAAATTTAAATAAGTACAAATAAATAAACATATAAGTGTAATTGAATACAAATGAAAATGTATTGGGTGTCCATGGGCTTGACCATTTGGTCTTGGTCTTTATTGGTCTTGGACACTTTTTGGACCATTGTCCATATTGGACCACCCAGTATTGCCCATATCTCAAATGGTCCCTTTGGTCAAGCCCATTTGGCCCATGGACAGACCATTTGACAGCTCTACATAGACCAACGACGTTGTATTCATTTTCTAATCCAAAAAAACATCACATTAGAAACCTTAAAAAGATCCAAAATAAGCTACAACGACGTCGTTGGTCTATGTTGTGAAACAAAATGCTGCTGCTATTTGGTTTGCCAAGTTAAACCGACTTTTCATTTGTTAATGGATACTAACACCGTTTATAGTTTTGCAGTAATTGGTTTAAAATTGATAGTTCGTGTATAAAATTCAAAAACGGAGTTGTTTATATGGGATTTGGCATGGCCTAAAAGTTTGTGTCTAGAATTAAAAAAAATGGTATTGTTCGTGTAGGTTTTGACATGGACTAAAATTTTATGTAAAAAACGGAAACAATTAGTTCATGGAAGAATCAGTTATTTCCCATTTAAGTTAAGTTAAATCTATATTATAATGATACACTTTTAAGGCTCCTTAAGGTATCCACATAAGTAGATTGTGGGTCCCACATTTTCATATTAAAATAGATAGTTGTTTTAAAATGGCTATAAACAAAGAATAATAGTTTAGCCAAGTGGTCTAAGACCTCATGTTTGGTCTCCAAGGACATGGGTTCAATTCCCACTGCTCTCATGCATAAACTAATTAATATCATCATCATAAAAATATTTTTTAAACACACATAGTCTTGGTAAGATGGTTACGAACAATGAAATACACTTTAGCCAAGTGGTATAAGGTGTCTAATTAAGTATGCAAGATTGTGGGTTCAAACCACACACTTATCATGTATTTTTTATTTTTTTTTATTTAGGTTTTTATCATATGGACTTTTTTGTTTATAAGGTTCTTTTGTTTTTTTTTGGGCTTATTGTTTTAAAGATCAAAATAGTTGTATAAACCCTCAACCTTAATAAGTTCAAACCCAAAATAGTTAAAAATGAATCCAAAACGAAAAATAAAACAAAAAAAACAAAAAAAAACAAGTCTCACGTGGTTGTGGGTTCAAACCACGCAGCTATCATGTATTTTTGATTTTTTTTTTTTATTTAGGTTATTATCATATGGGATTTTTGTTTATAAGGTTCTTATGTATTTTTGGGGCTTATTGTTTTAAAGATCAAAATAGTTGTATAAACCCTAAACCTTAATAAGTTCAAACCCAAAATAGTTAAAAATGAATCCAAAACGAATAATAAAACAAAAAAAAAAAAAAAGTCTCACGTGGTTGCCTACGCGGTTAAAACTATCCTATTATAATATAGCTCAACCCAAAAATAATAAAAAATAAATCCAAAAATGAACAGACAAAAAAACACAAAAAAAACGTGAATTCCACGCGGGTGCATACGTGGATGGCTTAATGAGGGTTGAATAATATAGATTAGGAGCTCAAAAAGTTAAATCATTGCACATATTTCCTAATATATATTTTCAAAAAATTTGTATGTGAGATAAAATAAAATAAAACAACAAAAATTAATTATTTTCCTTATTATTAAATGAATATATAATTTCTCTTACATTTTAATAACTACTATAATTTTCTTGAAAATATTCCTCACCACCGATTCCAGACTCCGACGAATTGATTCCCACAGTCGATGACGCCTTAGATAAAAATGCCACATTATTTATGAACAAAACTCAAACTTACAAAAAACCATATATAAAAACCTATCTAATGAAACTTAAACAACGAATATTAACTTAATTAAGGTTACTTTCAAATTGATAAATCGTTTAATACAAATATAAATACTATAAATATAGAATTATATCAAGTTTTGATCTACGATATAAAAACTATTTACAGCAAAAAAAAAATACACCTACTTTTACACACTAAAAACTATATTATAGCCTAACTATTCCTATAAACCTTACTTCGCATATAAATAACATTTAACACATTCCTAATATTTTTCAAAAAAAATTGTATGTGAAATAAAATAAAATAAAATAAACAACAAAATTTAAGTAAGTTATTTATTAAATGAATATGTAATTTCTCTTACATTTTAATAACTACTATAATTTCATTGAAAACATTTCTCACCACCGACTCCAGATTTCGGCGAATGAATTCCCACAGTCGATGACTCCGTAGATAAAAATGCCACATCATTTATGAACAAAACCGAAACTT